>RJWJ010043806.1:0-12420 GCA_004363605.1 Indri indri | reverse complement strand
AGCACAGGCAGACACCCTGAAGAGCAAAATAGCCAAAAAAGGAAACCTGGAGAGAGGGGAGGCTCCGGTGACTCTTGTCCCCAAAACTTCATGGAGCCAGTGGAGGTGCCAGGCAGGGCGTGGACGGGTAGCAGAGACTTCCAGCTACAGCGGGGAAGGGGAGGTTAGCAGCAGCAAGTGCGGGTGTCCTGTGTGGGCTCTGTGATGTGCATGTGTGTGTATCCGTGTGTGCTTGTCCAGGAGGGGGAGATGGGAGAAACACAGCCATTGCCCCACCAGGAACATGGGTTCCCGGACGCGCGCCTGCGCATAACGGTGCACAGCAGGGAAATCGTATTCTGGAGTCAGATGAGGAGGATGGGCTCTAAGACCCTGACGGTGGGGTGACGGGGTGGGTGGCATTCTGGAAAGAGAGTTTGGAGACCTGTTGTGCGCCAGGCACCACAGCATAGCGCTCTGCTATGGAGACTCATATTGCGAAGCTTATGTTGTGAGTCTGCGTGGCAGGTTGCCGCGGGTGGAGAACCGTAGACCCCTGCTGAGGGCTTTGAAGCTGACTTAGTCCCTTTAGGTCGCTGTAATGAAAATAATGTAGACTGCGCGGCATATAAAAAACAAGCATTGATTGCTCGCAGCTCTGGAGGCTGGAGGTCCACGATCCCGGCGTGGCAGAGGCTGTGTCTGGTGGGGACTCACTTCCTGGTTCATAGACGGCGCCTTCTCGCTGAGTCCTCACATGGTGGACAGAGATGGCGGGAAGGCTCTGTGGTGTCTCTTATTAGGACACTAATCTCATCATAACTATTCCAACCTCATGACCTCATGTAATCCTAATTCCCTCCCCAAAGCTCCACATCCCACGACCACCCCATGGAGTGTTAGAGCTTCAAAATATAAATTTTGGGGCAATAAAAACATTCAGCTCATAGCAAAAGTTATCCCAGCTTGGCTTTTGGCGAAGCGAGTTTTTCTATTACGTTCGTAAGGTCAACATGACTTTAATAACTGTGTCGAAAAACACTCTCCCCGAAGCCAGGTTGGGGCTGAGTTCTACAGTGACGGCAGCCGACGGCTCCCCGCAGCTCGCGGGCGGTTTGCCAGAAAGCACTCTCGGAGCGGGACTTTTTGGCAGCTCGTAACGAACAGACTTCAGGGATCTGCAAGAAATAGCACTCCGCGTTGGCGTGTGCCAAGGGGTGATGAGAGCTGAGTCTGCGTGGGGTCCGTTTGCACCCGTGCCCCTCTGGGCTTCCAGGAGGGCTCCCTTCTGAGTCGAGGGGGCATCTGGACCCCTGTGGCTTTTCCCTGTCCGGAAAGAGGCTATGTGTGTTGGAAGACATCAGTCGTCATGGGATAGTAACACGATATGCTCGGCGTGGTGGAGGCTCAGTACATGGTGGGTGATGCATGTCCGTGTTGGCTTTTCTCTGTCCAAGCTGGTCACCCTCAGATGCACGGTGGACCCCTCTGGAGTCACGAAGCCCATTTTCCATCTGCATTTCTGGGCTACACCTTGTTCCTCCTACAGCTCCAGTGACGCCTCCCCTGAGACCCCGCTGCCTGGCTCTGTGGTTCTTTCAACGTTGATCTCGTCACTGGGGTGTAAGTCCAGGACTCAAGTGAACACACGCAAAACGTCTGCGTAGCCAAAAAGTTCCATGACGTACTGTGACGCCCAGAGGGTTGGTCAAACATCCGATCTTGGTGCGTCTGTGAGCGTGTTTTGGGAAGAGATCAGCATTCGAACGGGTGGGCTGAGCAGAGAAGATTGTCCCCAACGATGCGGGTGGACGTCGCCCAATGCACTGAGGGTCCCAGTAGAATAAAAAGGCAGAGAGAGCAGAAATTTATTCTCTGTCTTCTCGAGGTGGGACATCCGTGCTTTCCTGCCCTTGGATGTTGGAAGCTTTGGACTCAGGTTGGATAATAAACCCTCGGCTCTCCCGGGTCTCAGGTTCTCAGACTGGAGCTCACGCCCTTGGACTCCTACTCAGGTGTCTTATAGGACGCCCGCTGTTGGGGTCTGTCTCATGGTCTCCTTGGGATTAGATCAGAATGATGGGTTTTGGGGGCCGAAAACCACAGAAGTAACGTTTCCAACTCATCAGGTTCTACGAACGGCATCTCGAGTCAATATGGCTCACCGTGGGTGAGGCTGACCTTGCTCCCTTGGCTGGGGTGGAGGTGGCTGCTAATTCTCTTCTATTTCTATTTCTTTTATTTGCATTCCCCCCCGCCCCACAAAAAGCACTGATGGAATAGCTCTGCTTCTCAGGGACCTCTGAGGCAATGCCCTTTTATATCTTATTTTTGCACCCGTTATTGATAAACCTCCAAAGGCAAAGATTGATACCGTCGCTATTGTAAGAACCAACCTGGCAGCCTCCGTTTTCATAACTTTGTGCAATAACCTCCCATAGCCGCCTTGTGTCCTCAGAGACGGGGCTCGCGGCCAATTCTCCTGCTTGCCGAGAGTGGTCCCAGTCATCTTTGACTCAGTGGGGTCCGAACAAAGCCTTTCTGCTCAACATGCATGCACGATGTTTTTATCGGGATGTCGGGGAGGAAAGGTTTCCGTCGTCACAACAAAGCTTGGGCTCTGGGAAGCCATCTTTGGTAGGGAAGGAACACAAGGGCCCTGCCACCCAGAGCCTCCTCCAAGCCAGCTCCGGAAACAGAGAAGGGACATGTCCTTGAGATACAATGAAAGTCGAGGTTTCCCAGGAGAGAGACAGAGGCTCCGAGATGATCCAATCTCTTGTGGGAAACGAAGGTTCCTGGTTATTCACACCTCAGCGTTAAAAATAATCAGCGTCTGAGAGATGCTGGAGGAAGACTCAGTCCCCAAAGCCGGGATGAGGACCTGGAGTTAAAATGTGATCGTGCACACCAGGAGTGGGCGTACGATGGCATCTGTCTGTGTGTCTGTGGGCGGAGTTTCGTGTCACTTGCCAAAGCGGGTATCCGTGACGATTCCTGAGGTCCTTGTGTGCAAGGGGGCTTTGTCATCATGCCTGTAGAAGGTTCCTGCAACCCTTGTGTTTATGCATGTTATGCCGCAAAGTCTCACGGACGACGATGGCTTCCTTGGATTACAAGGGGAGATTGGGAGACTTGGAAAAATTTAGGTGAGTGAGGGATAGTCAGTAGCCGACAGGAAAATGCGGAGAGAACACAAGGGGTCAAGAATGCACTGAAACACCACCGTCCTTCCAGGTGGGAGGACGGAGGTCAACATGTTGAGAAGGCAGGGATGGCCGGGGTGTTCCTCTGTGGTTTTGCGTCACTTTGAAGGTGCAATCGCGTGGTGATATTAAACGATATTAAAATAGGAATAAACACTCGGGCAGGAATCGCTCCAGGCTGATTGCAGATTGGCTGTTGGCATTTGCAAGGCTGACGTAGTTGCACCCACTGTGGGGCTGAGATCTTTGGGTTTGAACACACTTCCCTAGCCAGGTCTGCCTTATTGGAAAAATGCCTTAATCCATCTGGGTCTCAGCTTCCGAATCTGTAGAATGGGGTGATGGCACCTAGCTCCGTCGCGGGGTGACATGTTGTGCGTCTGAGCGTCTGGGGCTGCGAGAACCTCCACCCATGAGTGAATTAGAAGCTCTTCTGCCTCTGGCGTTCATGCGGTGCCGTGGGACACAGAGTTCAGAGTGGGCCACTCACGCCCAGAGATGTGTACCTTGGCTTCCCTGGGTTTCTCGTGGAAGGCAGTTTTGGCAACGTCTCTCGCCGTGCAGAGCTGAGGAGATCGGGCTCCGGCGAACGGGGCCACCTCGGAGGGCTGTGATGGGGCAACCGTCTGCCTTTGCATCTATGCAAAGACTGTCAAGAACAGAGAAGCTCAGAGTCCAACCGGGTTTTTTAAAAATAGGTGCAATTTGGAGGCAGGAGTTCAAAGAGCGTAGGAGACCAGAAACGTCGGTCTTATTGTCTCGAACGCTGACCTGCCCTGATTGGTGTGGGCACCCCGGGAGTCTGAACACCACTGTTGTTTTTGGTTTTGCCTTTGAAGTTATCTCCAACGTGCAGGTGAGTTGGAAGAGAGGCCAGGAGACCCCTGAGTGCCCTGCAGAGAGGGTGCATCCAACAGCCAGGTCAGACATCGTTGCCCAGAGCTGGTGGTCGATCGGACGCCAAAGGTGGGTCAGACTGAACCGGGAGCAAGTGCCTCTTGGTGTTTATGAGTGCTGTTTGCTTAAGGGTATGTCCTGTTATTTTATGATTTATTTAATTTAGAAACAGTCGCTTGGGCTGGAGGGCAGTGGTGTGATCACACAGCTCACTCAGCCTCCAACTCCTGGCCTCAAGCGATCCTCTCACCCTCGGTCACCCTCAGCCTCCCCAAAGTGTGAGGATTAGAGGTGCATGCCCACCACACCCAGTTAATTTTTAACTTTTTCAAAGACACTGGGTCTCACTATGTTGCCCAGGCCGGGCTCGAACTCCTGGCCTCAAGTGATCCTCCTGCCTCAGCCTCCCAAAGAGCTGGGATTATAGGCATGAGACACTGCGCCCGGCCCCCATGTGATCTTAAGTTTTCCAAGGATAGAGACCCTGTTTTTTGCTCACTGTGGGGTCCTCTGACCCCAGCCCCATGCCTGGCATGGCAGGACTGTCCCACGGATGTTTACACAGCAAACCCCAGTGAAGCCCCAGAATTTTTCTTCTGGGATTCTAATCACACCTCATTGATAAGTTCGGGGCTGGTGCATTTGTGCTACCGAGGGTGGGAGAATTTAGAGACCACAGCGGTGTTTACTGATCAGAGGAACCTCCTGTGTTCATTTAGGGCGGTTTTGGAGCTCCGATATTATGCACCCAGGAAAGAAATCACACAGAGGTCTGTACCCTCAGGAAGCTGACATCCCGGTGTTAGACACAAAATACACAGAAAAACTGGGTGGCCCTCTGTGCACCAGGAAGGGGTCTGGGGTGCGGGGAGTGAGTGTTTTGGGCATCCGTGTCTGGGGCGGAGACATCCTGGGATCTGTTCCGTGCATCCTCCTAGAGGGCCCCCTTCACACCAAATGCCACCTGCCTGGTCCATTTTGATTCTTCATCCCAGACTAGCCAATGTTCGCATTCCTGGCCCCCGCGGAATGCATATCTGCTTGGCCAGTCGTGGGAGGAAGACTTCCAAATGACTTTTTATACCATTTAAAAAACGTTTATTGTATCTATTTAGGGCTTACAACATGGTGTTTGAGTGCACATATGTGTGGTGGAAGGGTTGCTAGAAGGAAGAAAATTCCCATACCTCTTATCTCACAGAGATACCCATTTTTGCGTGCATGTGGCAAGAACAACTAAAATCTGCTCTTGCAGCCAAAATCCTGACTGTCATGCAATATTAAGCATAGCGCTCACGGCGTATATTCGATCGGTAGACTTGCTTATCCTACCCGTCTGCTACTTTGTGTGGTCCGAACTATATCTTCCCCTGTCCTTCCATTTCTACGCAATTTCGTTGGGCACAGTGAAATATTCACCGCCATGCATGGTGAGAACAGCCCCAAATGGGAGCATGAGGGACATAGGTTCCACGCAGCCCCCCGAGGCACAGGCATTCCCAGCGGCGTCTTGTGTCTTCTAAACCTGCAACCGTTCTTGTCGGTGTGTGCGCACTTTGCGTTTTGACTTTAGGTTTGAGACAAGGTTTCGGCAACGGAGTGGACCTCGTTCTCCCTTCAGTGTGCGGGTTCTGTATTTAACCAAAAGGGGCTTAGCAGCACAATTCACAGTTGGAAAGATGTGGAAACAACCTGAGTGCCCATCAATGCACGAGTGGATTAATAAAATGTGGTCTATGTACACCATGGAGTTCTACTCAGCCACAAAAACAATGGTGATCTAGCACCTACCTTGTGTTATCCTGGATGGAGCCGGAGCCCATTCTACTAAGTGAAGTGTCCCAAGAATGGAAAAACAAGCACCCCATGGACTCACCATCAAATTGGAACTAATTGATCAACACTTAAGTGCACATATAAGAATAACATTCATCGGGTGTCGGGCAGGTGGGAGGCGGGGGCTATGGGTATATTCACACCTAATGGGTGCCACGTGCACCGTCTGGGGGATGCACATGCTTGAAGCTCTGACTTGGGTGGGGCAAAGGCAATTTATGTAACCTAAACATTTGTACCCCCGTAATATGCTGAAATCTCACAGCCGTCGTCTCTCTTGGAAGAAGCAGCCTCTCATGAATCCATCTCCCCCCTGGAAACTGTTAGCGCCTCACTGTAAACCTTAGCACGTGGCATCAGCGAGCCTAAACGTCTACTCGTGCATAGACAGACCGTTTTAATAAACGACATTGTCTTCGCTTAGCCCAGGGACGCGTGGGGAAATGTCTAGTGGAAACATCATCTCCGAGTGCGTTATGCTACCGCGATGCCAATGAAATGCACCCGTTTCCTCTCCAGGAAAATAACTTTTAAGAAGGAGAGAGCTCCTGAGGATGGTTTTCTTTGTTGTCGAAAACAAATAACGCCACCGCGATGGATGCTCTCTCTGCACGAGTTTCACCAGGGCCAGGGAGGCGCGTTCCGAGACAGACAACACGACGTGCAGAGAGCTAGCGTTGGAAACGGCGTCCCGAGCCCCAAACAAAGAGAAACCCTTTCGCGAAACCCTCTGTCTCTAATTTCGTTTCAGAAAATTAGATACTCGGGACTTTGCATACGATAACTGTATTACCGGGATGCAATTTGGTCCGGGTTGCTAGCTCGCGCGCAGGCGGCGCCTTAATAAAAAGTGTCAGTTAAAATGAAAATACAGCTCGAGTAATTAAATTTAATTGGATCTTGTCATTTTAAATCCTCCTCGTTTCCGAGGGTTGCTACGGAATTGCGGCTCGCGGTTTGCTAATTTCTTTTATTGCAATCTGCTGCCTAACCTGACCCTCCTCTAATAAACTGAGACCTTGTTGTTGCCGGGACTGCGCCCGGTGATGGAAGGGGCCGGGCTGGGGCCGGGGGAGCAGGCGGAGCTGCCCGGGGATTATTAACTTTTCTCCCGGCCGGACGCGCACAGATGCTACTACCCGAGTGCAAATCCCGGTTCTGCAAAATGATGCCGCATCTGCCCTCGGGGAGGGTTCGAGGTTCTGCAGGGAACACGGTATCCACAGAGGCCCCTTCTGCATGGTGCAGCCACCGTATAGGATGTCCGCTTACGCAGCGCCAGCCACGGGCACCCTGTGAGTTTCCTACGGTGGCTCTGACCAGTGGCCACCAACACCGCACTTTGTCATGTCATATTACAGTTCTGGGGGCCAGAGCTCCTGAATCAGCCGCCCTGGGCTGACACCCTTGTGTCCACAGGGCTGTTCCTTTGGAATTCCTAGGGGAGAATCCGTTGGGTCCCCTTTTCTGGCTTCTGAAGGCCACCTGCATTCCCGGACGTGTGGCCCTGAACGCTCGTCTCTCTTTCCTTCTTTGTCCGAACACCCACTCCTGCCTTCATCGTACAAGGACCTGGCCCACCTAGACAATCCTGGTCACGCCTCCCTCTCGAGATCTTTAACTTTTTTTGCCATGTGAGGTCACATGCTCACGGCTCTTGGGAATTAGGATCTGGGTATCTTTGGGGACTGTCTTTCGGCTGACCCTGGGGAATATAGACATTCCAGCATTTTCCCCAAGTTGGTCTTCATCTGCCGATGGCCGCCCGCCTCCTGCCGATGCCGTCTGCCGGCTCTCGGGGCACCTCTTTCTGGGGTTGGAGGGGCTGCATCTCTCCGTACTACGAACTCCCGGGAAACAGCACCTCGAAATCATGAAAGCTTCCCGTGGAGCAAAGATCGGTGCATCTGGTGCAGTCTTGGGAGAAATGAACGGCGGGATTGCAAACCGCCTTAGCTAACTCTCCTTAAAGGCAGTGGCCAAATTTCATGCACCGTCTTTGAGCGAAAAGACCCGTCAGCTCACGAATCTCCCGTTTCTGCCAGAGGCTGCCGTTTGCTGTACGGGGGACCCCAACTTGGGCTGGAGCTGGAGGCTCACACCCCAGGAGCTCTGCGGATGGCATGAGGCAGTTTCCACATTTGTAACACGCAAACCATTTGTCTTCCAGTGAGAAGGGGTCTTTCGTTTTCCTTCTACGTTTTGGCTGTCAGAGTACAAGGTGTAGGTAGGTTGCATTCAAGCTTCCTTCCTTCCCTCCTTCCTTCCTTCCTTCCCCTTTCTTTGTTTTTAAAAAGAAAATGGTTTCACTCTAATATAGTGCTATTGTCTTAAAAAAACAAACAAACTCGGAACCCAGTTGAACCCTCTCTTTGGTGTGCTGGAGTCAGGGTGTCTCAGCCTTTCCGACAGCTGGCATTTGCAGGAGGACGCAGCCAGGTCTGGCCGCTACTTACACTGACCCGGGGTCTAGCGCTTGGTTCCGCCCACGCGTCCCTGCGTCCCTTTTCCTGTGGATTCAGTGCCACGTGGGGAGTTGCTTCTGACAGCTTTGCCTATCACATCTCACGGAAACCCCTCTAATTTATAGAGGGTCTCAGGTTTAATCTCCCATGTTCCGCTCCTGTATCCTAAATTATCAATCATTTTAATGACATGTAAAAAAATAACAAGCAAATCTTACACGACATCCTTATCGCCTATTTTAATACAATTTCCTAAATCAAACGCCTTCCTGAAGCTCATAAAAAAAAAAAAAGTAGGCCTTGTAAGAAATTAAAGAAGTGTGCTTAGGACAACCAGCATTATATGGATAGATGTATCAGATCTTTAATTTTACACAAGCGACTTTCTCTTCATATTAAAATATGCACCTGGCTTTTTGAATTATAGACTCCCTGGGTCCACATAACCGTAGCGTTGTCTTTGGAACCATAGACAATGTGTAACCCCTGTCCTGTGTTCCAGTTCAGGTCTTAAGCAGTCTTCTATGGTTCAACACTTTTTGGCACTTATCCAAAGATAGTGTTATGGGTTGAATTGCGAACCTCAAAAAGATATGTTAGGCCGGGCGTGGTGACTCACACTTGTCATCCCAGGATTTTGGAAGGCCAGGGTGGGAGGATCACTCGAGGCCAGGAATTCGAGACCAGCCTGGACAACATAGCCAGACCCCTTCTCTATAAAAACTTAAAAAATATAGACAGAAAAAATATAGCCAGGTGTGGTGTGCATCTGTAGTCCCAGCTACTCAGGAGGCTGAGAAAGGAGGATTGCTTGAGCTCAAGAGTTTGAGACCAGCCTGAGCAAGAGAGAGACCCTGTTTCTACTAAAAATAGAAAAATTAGTAGGGCATGGTGGCCACACCTGTAGTCCCAGGTCCTTGGGAGGCTGAGGCAGGAGGATCACTTGAGCCCAGGAGTTGGAGGCTGCTGTGAGCTATGATGACGCCACTGCACTCCAGGATGGGTGACAGAGAGACACCCCCTCCCCTCAAAAATGTACCTACGTTGAAATTCAAAACCCAGGTACCCGTGATTGTGAACTTATTTGGAAATAGGGTCTTTGCAGGTATAATCAAGTTAAAAGAAGGTGTTAGAGTGAGCTCTCATCCAAGAGGACAGGGGAAAGAGACCAGAAAATGGCAGGTACAGGTGGAGGTACAGGTTGCATTTGTGCAGCCAGGGAGTTCTACGGATTCCAGCAGCCACCAGAAGCCGGAAGAGGCTCAGAACAGATCATCCCTGAGGACCCCCTGATGGAACCAGCCCTGCTCACACCCTGATCTTGGACTTCTGGCCTCGAGAACTGTGAGAGTAAATTTCTATTGTTGAAGGCGCCTTGCGTACCATCCTTTGTTAAGGCAGCCCTAGGAAACTGCACGGATGGTGGGTTTTGTTTGCTAAACCCTAGGTGTCTGCCGGTTTATAAGGAAGTTTGAGTGCAAAGGACACGAATCTAGTGTCTGTGACAAGCCCCTCACCAGGTGCCACTGAGCCACAAGCCATTATTAAAACAGGGGCTCCCGGGGCTCACGGCCGCCCACACCCAACCCAGAAACCAAACTCACACACCGAGGACCAAGATTTAGAGTTTTGTGTCTGCATTTGACGGCCAGGCTCACTTGCACTTCCAGGGCACAGAGGAGCCCTTGTTTGGAAATGTTCAGCCTCGCAGGATGACGTGTTAATGGCAGACAAGATAGAGTGGCGGAGAGAGGGTGTCTGGATGTTGGGGAAAAGTCTCTCCCTGGAATAAAGAGCCTTTTGTGATTGGGGGTGTTGCATGCACAGGTTGATTTCTCGCTGTTGGTTTGGACTAGTTTCGTTCTCATTTCTCAAAGCCTCGTTGGACCAGCAACCGGTGGGGGGCTTCATCCCGCCTCTTCCCCAAGAACTGAGGCTGTTGGGATTTCTTGTCACGGTGCACGTCAGTGCTGGCTGGGGTCTGTCAGTAGAGAAGGGGGCGTGCCGGCCATTTCGGGGCACACACACAAGTACACGCACTGTATCTCTCACTGGCACTTGACGTGAGCCACCAGGGCTCTGCCCGCGCCCAGCCCCAGGGTCCCTGGGCATCTCAGAGGGGCTAACACACAGTGTTCAGCCGTCTGGTCCACACCCAATAGCTTCTTCCTCAGCCACTTTGATGTTCCTTGCCACGGCCCCCAGCCCCACCCTACAGGCTCCCGGGGGCTCTGCTTTCTTTAAAATGATGCCCTGGGGCTCCCACTGGGGAGGCAGGCATTCTATTGGGACCCACGGAAGAACAGGAAGGACAGCAAAATTGCAGCCATGGTCCAGAGGACCAGCTCTCTCAGGCTTACCCTGTGTTCCCCTGCCATGCATGAACCCACGTGAGCATCCTGTGGGGGCCTGTGCATGGGGCCAAGCCAGCACCTCCCGCCCCCTCAGTCACTAGGAGAATTTCATGCAACAGTGGCATGCATGCTCTGTGTTGTGCAATGAGTGATACAGCTGTTACTTGGATACATGCATGTTTAACCTGATACTTTATGGATATAAACGTATCTGTCTGTGTAATTTATATTAGTATAAATAAATATGTAATCCCGTATAAGTAAGTGCACAGAGGTAAGGGCAGCATTTTCTATGCATTGCAATTTTGCAAAATTTTGCATTTGTTGGCATTTGCTGGGCCACGCCCGAGACCTAGCTGCAGGGTAGCAAGGGAAGGTGATGTCTGTCGCTTCCAAGCTGCTCTGAGCCCTGATACGGGGATGTGGGAGAGAGGAGGGTGAGCATGGGCCACCCACTGTGCAGCCCCAGTGGACAGTGAGGAAGTGGCCATTTAGGTCTGATGCTCGAGGAGCAGTGAGGAGTCGCAGGAGAAAGAGGAGAATGTAGAGGCAAAGGTAGGTCTGAGTGGGAGCAGAGAGTGGTGCCAGGAGATGGGTCAGGAGAAGGAGAGAGTTGCAAGAAAGGACAGACAAGGGTGGCGCAATGCCCAGGACTGTGAAGGAACCTGCCACGTGCAAAACCCAGACATAGCGAATGTAAGTGGTAGAAAAATGACAAAGAGGAGAAATACCTCGAAAATAAGCTTTAGGAGGAACCCAGGTTAAGACAAAGTGTACTTCCTGCGAACCCTGTCTTGGTAGTATTTAGCAGATTAAAATCGCGAATTCTGATTCACGGGCATGGGGCTTGGGACAGGAATCCACGTGCATTTGAAAAGCTTGTGAATTATTAACAGCTCAGACATCCGCATGTTACTAGATCCATTTTCAAGCAAGTGTGGGGATTAAAACTCAGCCGACGGGTCTTCCATGTTGAGCTGCTCGATCAAATAGACTTTGATGAAAAGATGAAAGCCCGTCGGAATTATTATATTTGGTAGGTGAAATACTTTAGCTCAGGGCTTTTATTATACCTGAACTACTCTCCTGTGTTCTGTTCATTATTGATGAGTTGAAGACACTCTCTGCCCCGCACCTTCCACTTCTTTGCAGACAGTGGAAGGTCAGCTTGATTCAACCACGTTGGGTGTTTGCTGGTGCAATGGACGAGGTTCTCTGTCGAAGGGGGTGGACCTCCTAAAATAAGGTTGTGACCAGGCTCTCCAGGCTGAGATGAAACCTGAGATGTCGTGAAGACCAACTGGAGAAGAAGCGAAAATGAAAAGGGAACTTGGGCTTTCAGACCACACCCCAGTCAGATGGAGAACATGTGTGGATTTTATCAGCCAGAGACCACAGGATCCCAACATGGACAGAGGTTCCAGAGAGAAAAGTCTTAGGATCTTTCTTCAACCTGGACACCTCATCTGAATTTTAGATCACTCTGTTCCAGCTGATGTCAACTTTGCCCTTTCTGAATGTTCCCTCGTCAAAGCTGAACCCTGCCTCACATTTCTTGCCGAATGCGCCATCTTGGTTGGCAACTGTGATGGGCAGACTAATGACCTGGAGAAATGTACGTCTGTCCTAATCCCTAGAACCAGAGGGTGTTAATTTATACAGCAAAAAAAAAAAAAAGAAAAA
>RJWJ010043805.1:0-12432 GCA_004363605.1 Indri indri | reverse complement strand
TTTCAGTTATGTAAAATGGGAGGAACATTTTCTGGCTCCATCACAGAAAATAAGAGAAAACTTTGTACTAATTATTCATGGAAAGAGAGGTTGATCAAATTCCATTACAAAGAACGTAGTTATCATCCACATTATTTTGTTATTTTTTGAATTTAGACAAATGGGTCATTAACTAAAGGTTGGAAGTTTGTTTTTGTGAAAGAAAAAATATTTTGTTATCACACTTATACTGGATTTCTTTGCACAGCAGATTTTTTTAAACTACGTTTTCCTGATGGTCTAAAATTTTATCAGAAATTTCAGGTAAGTAAAGAGACTAGACTCACTTTAATCAACATGTTCCCATTTGAGGGAACTTACTTGTATATATTCATGAACACACACGTATAATTTCTAAATAGACATTCAGGATGTGTGTTAGAACTCTTAACTTTAGGTGAAGAGGCTCAACTTGAACTAACATGCGGAAATGGAGATATCGTTAACTCACAACAAAGGACAGGACAAGGGTGGCTGGAAGAAAGTACTCATACACCATCTTTTGATCTCTCATCCCTGCTTCCTTCTGTGTTTTTAACCATCACTTCATTTCTCCCAGGGCAGGCAG
Organism: Indri indri; assembly: GCA_004363605.1. Classification (NCBI taxonomy): domain Eukaryota; kingdom Metazoa; phylum Chordata; class Mammalia; order Primates; family Indriidae; genus Indri; species Indri indri. The sequence goes on along the minus strand of RJWJ010043805.1, from coordinate 11,825 downwards.
GTCTTTCCATGCTGTAGAAGACCTGAATATTGGCAACTAGCTCTAGATTTGGATCAACACAGATTCATCATCAGAAGGAAGAAATCGTTTTCCAACATTTCTCATCCCAACCTCAGTCTGATGCCTCTCTGTAATGGATAATTTAGGTGTTTACCTCTGACTCATCATTAAAGCCAGAGAGGAAGTGTCACCTAGGATAAGAAGGGAAGCTCCATTCTAGACCATGTGGTGATAGCTGGGGTGGGACCCAGAGGGACCCAGAGAGAGAAGTTCTTCAAAGGCAGAAAGAACTGGTCCTCCACAGATAGGGATGCTAGACAGACAAGATATTAATAATAAATGTCCTCAAATGTGGGTTGGATACTTTAAAATGTTTTATGTTATCATGATTGTTTTTATGAGAAATTTATAGTTTCTGCATACAGTATATTTTCATTTGTTATTAATAAAAGAGTCCTAATTTTTTTTTACTTTGCTTTTTTTTTTTAGCACAAAGTAGATTATTTAATTATAATTAGAAATAATGGAATCTCATCAGGGTTATTATTTGAGTCTTTGTGTTTGATAACATTTTACTTATGCTTATTTTAACCTCAATAACAGTGTAAAAGTACATTTCAAATCCTTAGCTACTGTAGTGATAGTTGTGTAATCACTGAAAAAATATGTGCTGATAATGCTGGTAATTAAAAACAACATATTAGAGATCTGGGCCATTTCCAGTACAGCTTATTTCTTTAAACACTTACAGTAAACCTAGATAAGAAAATGTCCTTCTAAGAAATTTAGACCTCTTCTTATAATGCAATTTCTTTCTATATTGTTACATTCAAAACATCTTGCTCAAACTGCACTTACTACCATGATTTGGGGGGAGCCCCACTTGTAGATCATATCAGCTTTCTAAATGGGAATTCCTGTTGAAGTTCAAATTGGAATTGACTCAAATGAGTGAAAATTAGTCCCATTATTGTCCTTTCTATGGTGTAGTTGACTCACGTTTTTTTATGCCATGAGGTATTCATTCCCTATTCCCCTCACTTTTATTCCAAGTGGATTCATATGCATAACTTCTAATTTCCCAGATCTGCTATTTTTAATTTCTTAAGGTCTAGACTAGATTTCTAAATTCAAACCTTGTAGCGTAAAAACCTAGAAGGGGTCAGACAGCTGAATATAATTAAGATTGATTGGCTGATTCAACAAAAAAACAGCAAGCCAGATAAGGGTACTTGTGCCAAGCAAATAAAAAAGAATCAAATTACCTAGTAGCTGGAATGAAACCCTTGAATTTTGAAAGACTGAAGACTGACGATATAATAAACTCACTAGTGGGGCATCCACATCGATTAAGATGTACTACACTGTGCTCTCTTTAGGCCCAACAAGATATAATGTGCTCGCTAGGAAGATCTGGGGAGACATGTTCATCCACAAGTAATAAACTGAAACCTACTACACATTGAGTGGGAATTGTAGAACGTGCCAGCATAACTACAGAGCCCTGGGGTCTCTTAATTATATGATTCATAAAATCCAATGTGCACGCTACTGGGGGTCATGAGAGAATTTTAGATAGTACACAAAACATTTTCTTTTGCTTTTCCTCAACGTTTAATATATGCGATTTAATGTAAACATAAGAATTATTTAGTAGGAAAAAATAACATATCATGCCCACATTTTAGTTGATATTTTGTTAAGACTAAGAGTGAAGTAGATGTTAATATTTAAGATTAAAACAGTGTCAATTTAAGGAAAAACACTCAGTATTTTTTGTTCATTCTACAGATATTAAGCAGATGGTCACCACTGGCTTTCTTCAAGAAGGTGAGAACTGAGGATATTTGCAGAAGGTAAGAGAGGGAGCCAAGTGGATATACGGGAGGAGGAGTATTCCATGCAGAGGGAAGAGTTAGAGCAGAAGCCTCAGGCAGGGGTGCCTTGGGTGTGGAAGGAACAGTAAGAAGGACAGTGTAGCGGAGGAAAAAAAAGAGAACAAAGAGATTGTGGGGAGCTAGATCACATAGGTTCTTCTAGGTGGATGACTGTATAATTTATTATACAATCTGGGACATTATTAAAATAAGGGAGGACACGTTTAATAATTACACCAAAACAGTATGCACAAAATGGGGCTGTCCCTGAAAACCAGAACATAGGGTCACTCTACTTACAGGACAATGGAAGAACTTTGGCTGGAGAGCCATTGCAGATATTTTTAAAGGATCATCCTTGCTGCTATCTTGAGAATAGATTGTAGTAGAACAGGTGTATAAACGGACACGATGATAATACAAGTGATATGAGCATGTGACCAAGTCTGGAAAACACTATTCTAGCACACGCGGCACTGCTAATCCTCTTGATTCGGGATAATTCTGTCAGGTCGCTACAACGGGGGATGCCAGGATAACCCTAAAGGGTTTGTTTCATATCCAAGAGTTTACCCCTTACCTTTTACAGCACTGGGCCTGGTTGTAGAAATACAAAAGTTGAAACCATACACCTGAACTCAAAAAATTCTGTTGCAGGGTAGAACATATATTTAAGCGACAGATAACAAACCCTCAAAGACTATGGTCTGGCAATATCCCAGCCTGGTGGAATTATTCTTCTCCTGAAGTTAGAGGATGAGGGAGAAAAGACATTCTGGGAAGACACTGCCATGTGAGTTGTTTTAAGCTGATGTCTCCTTTCTCTTCTCCCTTCTAAAGCTTCTGATAAACCGCCCAAGAGAGTGAGTCCAATTTGAAAGCTTAAAAAAGCTTCCTGGGTGATTCTAAGATTAGCCCATAGATTGAGAACCACTCACCATAGTGACAGCACACTGAATTACAGGATTTTCTTTTGGGGACTCTCTTCCTTATTTCAGAATTAAAAATTGGTGTGTACAGAGCTGGGCCTGGTAGCGTGAGCCTATAGTCCCAGCTACTCGGGAGGCTGAAGTGGGAGAATCCCTTGAGCCCAAGAATTTGAAACCAGCCTGGACAACATAGCAAAACCCTGTCTCCTAAAAAAACAATTTTAAATTAAAAATCAGTGTATGGTTACACCTCACTGTGAAGTACTAAATAGAAAAACCGGGAAGAAAATAGGTGAAGAAAATGAGTGAAGTTTTCAATTGTACGAGAAAATATAACCAGATACATATAGATGCTATGGTCTGAATGTGTCCCTCAAATTCATGTGTTGGAAACTTAATCCCCAAGGCAACAGTGTTCGGAGGTGGGGCCTAATGAGAGGTATTTAGGCATGAGAGCATAGCACCTCATGAATGATTGATGCTGCACCGTTCTCCCTTGGCACAGTGCCTTACAAAAGAGATGGTCATAATGGGGTTTGAACTGAGTCCCAACACCACGGGGGGACACCTCTCCTACCCCACTTATTCAGGCTTCCTAAACCAGGAAGCCTCCATTACCTCTTGCCACTGTATCCCCTTAGAGGGTAGAAGCAGCCCACCTGGGGGATCCATTCACTCCCACTCTCCTTGTTACCTATTTTCCTGTTGTTTGTATTACTTTTGATGACAATAAATTATTTTTTATTTTAAAATTTATTTAAAATTACAGGAGTGCGTTTGCTCTTTTCTGCTCTTTCCTCATGTGAGGACACAGCTTTGGTCCCATTTTGCCCTTCTACCTTCTGCCATGTGAGGATGCAGCAAAAGGGCCCTTGTCAGATGCCGGCGCTTTGGTCTTGGACTTCCCTGCCTTCAGAACTGTGAGAAAGAAATTTTTTTTCTTTATAAATTACCCAGTCTGTGGTATTCTGTTATAGCAGCACAAAATGGACTAAGACAAGAGATACAGGTAGATACCGATACAGGTATTTCAGTGTCGTATGCCTACCTTGATGTATTAGTCTGTCGAGGCTGCCATACAAGATATCACAGGCTAGGTGCCTTAAACAACAGTCATTTTTTTTCTCACAGTCGTGGAGGCTGGAAGTCCAAGATTAAGGTACCATCAGGGTTGGTTTCTGGTGAGGGCTCTCTTCCTAACTTACAGATGGCCACCTTCTTGCTGTGTCCTCACGTAGCCTCTTCTCTGTGTACAGGAGAAAAAGAGAGAAAGCTCTCTGTTAATTCTTCCTCTTCTTATAAGGACACCAGTCCTACTGGATTAGGGTCCCATCCTTATGCCCTCATTTAACCTTAATTACCTCCCTAAAAACCCGATCTCCAAATATAGTCACATTGGGTGCTAGGGCATTAACACATGAATTTTGGGGAAATGTAATTCAGTTCATAACAATATCTATCTATACACATCTGCATATCCATGTCTATATCTACTTATTTAGATACTTAACTGCTGGCTACAGGTGTCCCAGTGGGTGAATAGGCCCTTTGGATTGTTAGGTCCAAGCTAATTGTTGCAGCTCTTCTGATAGGCAGCAGGCCTGTCACTCTTGAGAGAGAATTGATTTCACTTTGACGGCATTTAATTAACACAGACACAGAAGAAATAAATCTTTTGTGTGTTTGTACAAGAGCTTATTTTGGGAATGGAGCTCTGATTCAGGATGGCTGTCAAGTTATATATAGCCTGGGTGTACCTCAGAAGGGAGATCTGAGCAAAATCCTGGTCTGTCTCAGGGCCCTTACCATGTTGAGACAAGTGTGTGATGCCTAATAAATCCACCAGTAGTAATTCTTGATAGAAGTAAATGTGACACTCCCCACCTTCCTCTACTAACACAAGATGATATTAATAGTTTCAGTGATCTCTGTCCTGTTTACCAAACCCTTTTCCTGATCACTGCACTGGGTAATTGTACAGTTCATCATTTTTTCCCAATTTGGGTTTAGCTCCCAGATTAATTAGTTTACATTTTACTAGAATGAATGGAACTTGCCACCTTTATATTCTTACTCTAAATTGACCTAAACACTTTTCATTATACATGCCATGCCTCTTTATTTCTTCCAACTGAATCTTACACATTAAATATCATCTGCATATTTGAAGGAAGAATTTCTGTGTCTCTCTCTCTGTAGCTTTTTTATTTTATGGATAATAATGATTCTAAAATATGTTCAGGCCAGGCATGATGGCTCATACCTGTAATCCCAGCACTTTGAGAGGCCAAGGCAGGAGGATCACTTGAGGCCAGGAGTTTGAGGCTAGCCTGGGAAACAGAGCAAGACTCCATCTCTACAAAAAATAGTAAAAAATTAGCTGGCTGTGGTGGAACACCTCTGTAGTACTAGACACTTAGGAAGCTGAGGTGGAAGGACCATTTGAGCCCAGAAATTCAAAGTTATAGTGAGCTATGATCGTGCACTCCAGCCTGGACAACAGAGTGAGACCCTGTCTCTAAAAGATAATAAGAATAAAATGTGTTCATGGTAATTCTTTATTTGAAATGAATTTAAAGAATTTTTAATTTGGAAGTACATTAAATATAGAATGTAAACACTTCATCTTACAGACAAGGAAACTGGTCAATAGATCCACTGCTCAGAATGACCCAATTAATTAATGTCAGAGCAAAAACTAGAACTCAGGGAACTTAACTCTAAATCAAAACAATGTTATACTAAGGAGAAAGTCATATGGAAATGTTTTAGAGACAATTACTCATTTCCTGCATCAGAACTCTAGAGACTTATGTTCCATCCCATTAATAGATCAGCATTGAGAAATCATATATTTTTTTATACTTTTATTTGTAAAATGAAAGAAATAGTGTTCTCAATCACTAAAAGGTATGTGAAGATTCACAGTAAAAATAAATACTGTGGGCCAGTGACAGTCACAAATGGTATTCTGTGATACTTTTTGGTATATATCTTCAAGGAGAGATTCGATAGATGCAATCTTTATATTATATTTTTTAAAATGGAATGTACTGGCAAACATATAGAAAGTCAGAACATACCAAGAGATGATATTCTTGCCAAAAATGTAAATTCTTAAATAAATGTTTATAGAAATTGAGGTACCAGTAGACTGAAGTCTCCAATTTCATGATCCGATTGGTGTAATGAGTAACATGAAAGTGATGACGATAAGAACAGAGATGAAAATAATGAACACTAACATGGTATGATATAATGGCACAATTTCAAGCATTTTACATTTATTTGACCCTCAGAAAAGGACATATGATACAGGTACCAGGTACCATTATTAACCCTTTTTAAAACTTTTTCTATGAAAGCCTTGGCTGTGATGAAAGGCAAGTGGAATTTTATAAGATAAATGAAAAAGAGAAAGGCTGAGAAGTAGCCTTAGAGAGGAAGCCTGTATTTGGTGTATGTAAGAGTAGGTGTTCATTGGCTACATGAGGAAAAAACCCAGTTCAAACTGGCTTAATCAAAATGGAAATTTATTGCTTTACAGAAACCAAAGCCTGGGCCTGGGGACCTAGGGATTCAAATAATGTCCTCAGCCCGTGGTTTTTCTCCTTTTGGGTCTATTTTCCTCTGTGATGATTTCATTCAGTTCAGCAATTCCTGGAGGCCTAAAAATAGTCAACCACAGCTCCAGGCTTATATTTCATCACTTTAGCAATCCCACCAAAGAGAGGACTTTTCTATTTCAAACATCAAAATTATATCACCATGTTGGGGATTCACTGGACCAAACTGGGTCTGACTTTGCCAGTCACTGTGGCCATAGTGCTACGTGATTCACCAGAACTGGGTCACGTGCCTATTCCTAAAGCTACTAATCCTCCAAAGAAAAATCAGTTCTCCTACTAATGAAGGGAGAATGACACTGGGAAAGCAAAAGCCAAAGTTGGATTTCTATACCATAGCATGGAAATAGGTGTATAAACAAGCAGAGCAAGATAGAAATCATAAAGTATGAGTGAAGAGAGCTCAGGTAAGAAAGCTTAAGAGATGCAGAAAGCATGTAGAAATAAAAAGGAAAAACTGGAATATTGTGTAAAGCATGTTCTTATTATTACATATGGAAAAAAGTCACGGTGGGGTTTAAGAAAAATGTTATGACTTTTTTTCTTTCTTTCTTTCTTTCTTTTTTTTTTTTTTTTTTTTAGAGATGAGGTCTTGCTTTGTCACCCAGACTGGTCTCAAACTCCTGGCCTCAAGTGATCCTCCCACCTCAGCCTCTCAATTTGCTAAGATTACAGGCATGAGCCACCATGCCTGGCTCAGAAATGTTATGACATTCATCCTGCATTGGGCTTTTCCCTGTTTCCTGGGTTCTTTGGAAAGTAAAAGACTACATTCTGTTGGCTTCTGAAATAAATAGGCTAATGGAATGTAGCCTGAGCTCCCAGATTCAACCCAAAACAACGACCAAATTATTTGTGATACACTGTGTTAGGTAGTAACTGACTGATGAAAAAGACAGATTCATACTCAATTACAATTCAAAATAGATCCTGATAATAAGTGCAGTAACAAAACTGATACAGTTCTTTGGGGTGAGAGGACCTGGACAGGTTAATCAAAGAGGGACAGAAGGTCACAGAGGAAGTCTTCACGGACGAAGTGAGTGGCATCTAAACTAGGCCTTGAAAGATAGGGTCATCTTGACAGGAGAGATCATAGGAACAGTGTTATGGTAAAAGAACAAAGACAGAGTGGGTAAAATTAGTGAATAGTGGCTTGAGTTAAAGATTCTTGAAGGGATTATAAAAGAAGATGAGGCTGTACATGTAGTTGATGAATAGAGTATGGATGACATACTGGGGGTTAAAATTTTTCAGGTGAAAGTGGACAGTTGAATTAGACCTTCAAGCATTGGCAGAGGTCATGATCAGAGTTGTCCTATGGAAAGAATGTTCTGACAGCAGTGTGAAAGATAGATTGGAGGAGACAAGCAAAAGCAAGGAATCCCACTGGAGTTTATGGCAAAATTCTGCAGGGAAATAGCAGTGGAAATGAAAGAAGTAATAAAAGAAAGAAATAAGAAACTGGAAGCAGGAAACATTTTGGAGATAGAATCATAGGACTTGTCAACAACTGGTTGTGAGAACTGAGAGAGAAAAAGATAAAAACATTGTCAGGACTGGGCACTTAAGAGTGGTGATTAATGAAACTAGATATCATAGATGGGGAGCAGGTGTGTGTGTGTGTGTGTGTGTGTGTGTGTGTGTGTGTGTTAGTGGGAAGGAACATGGGCAAAGGGTAAATAAGACCCCACTTATAGCACAGAGGAAGTAAATGCATGACAGGAAATTATTGTATGAAGCAGTTGAAAAAGATAACCTTCTGTAAGCCATGAATGTTAGGATACAATTTACAGCATATTTAGATTTTTTCAAAAATATTATTTATGTTTTCTAGTCACTAACTTTGAATTAGACTCATGCAAAATGAAAGTTGAAAAATTGCCAACTAAATTTGTCTTTATTTCCTTTACTGTACCTCCTTAATAATCCTGGGCCCTTGACATTTAGACCCACTGCTTTTTCACATTAAATAAGCTTAAGCTTTTAAGAACCAATTCTATTAATAAAATCTGTACAAAGTTTAGTTCATTTTCTGTCATTTCTAGAAAACACTTCTTGTGTAGTCTTTCTTTCTTTTCTCCGAAGACATTAGAGAAGTAAATGTCGAGTGAACATGCCCTTATCATCCAACATGAGCCCACCAGTGTGGTTTTAAAACACTCTGCAATTTCTTTAATCTTAAAACTAGGCAGGGGGAGAGGAAGAAGTTGGAAGAGATCGCTTGAAATTGAATATCTTTTTTAAAAAAATGTCAAGCACTTGTTTTGAGTGAGATTCTGGCTGGCTGGACAGGGAAGGGAAGCAAACGACCTGGCAATGGTATTCTTAAGGGATGATTTCTGTGTCTATAATGCCCTAGCAAGTCTTTTTCTTCTAGCCTCTATGTTCTCAAATCAGTAATATTCCCTGAAAGATTTATCCCAGATTTAACATGATAAACAACATGCACAGAGGTGACAATGCATCAGGAAGCCTGAAATGACTCCAGGTTGACTATCAAGGCTAGAAATCCCCATTAAAACTGTAACTTCCTTCCCCTAATTCAAGATGTTGGGGTATTAACTAAAGACTCTCAGTGAATGTGAGCACCATAGCAGCAAAGACAAATCAACCAAGAAAGGAACAAAGAGATCTGCAACTAAGAGAGAAAATGGGATAAAGGGTCAAAGAAAGATGCACATTGCCCTTCAACATAAATAATCACATTAAAAAGAAGAAATGATTATTCCACATATGGCAAACCATGCTGGCTGCCTTCCCAAGTATCTCTTCCTGCTTCACTGTTGTTCATGAAGCTCCAAATTTTTCAGGGATCCAACTCCTCCTCATATGACTTACAGTTAAATCTTAATAAGTTTACTGATGTCAAAAAAAATCCCATTTTTCTTCACAATAATTGGTTGAAAATGAATATGTGATATAATTCTGGCCAACCACATGAGGAGAAATCCAGTGAGTGGCTTCTGGGTGAAGTTTCCTTGGTGTTAAGAAGAGGAGCACACAAAGGGATGTCCACTACCTGCAATTCTTTTAGATGGTGTCAAGTCTGTAAGTCATGACCCCTAGAACTTGGGCAGCATCGTCTCACTACCATCAGGGGTACCGGTCAAGGACAGAGTCACATGGCAGAACAGAAACCAGGGGAGCTTGAGTTCTTGAAGATTTCATTTAGTTACTGCGGTAGCCAACCTGGAAGTCACTTGTTATAATTACTATAATTTACTTTAAAATATTTCAACACATATGCTGTGATATTATGTGTATGTAACCCAAGGCCTATAAGCAGTCTAGTCAAAGATTCCCTTCCAGGAATGGTCAACAAATGTGGCAATCAAAAACACAGGAGTGGTCTGCTGGCATTCTCATCGGGAAGCACATCTGTTACCCGTATCTTGCTCAATAACCTCTACTTTGCTAATCAGCATGCTAAATGTCACAAAAGGGCTTTTAGTGATAAAAATAGCAGCCTGTTGACTAGCATGATGAATGTTAAAATTTGGCTCTCTCCAGTGAAATTAAAGGTATTCAAGTTATGTGGATTAGCTAAAATTATTTTATAGACACTTCCTACTCTGGCATGAATAGAGAATAAGAATCTAGCAAGTCAGAATTCTGTACTCATTGGCATTTCACCCCAGGGCAAACTCGTGAACAAGATAGTCTCTTACCATGGAATCTGGAATTCTGGTTACTGCAACCAGCTGTAATGATGGCAGAATCCTGTCTCAGGAACCTTGGCAATTGCCTTCAGTGCCCTTTCATAGAAGGTGGTGGTAGGAGATGCTGAAAGGATAGGGAATTGGGACTGCCTCCAGCCTATATAAGGTTACATAAACTCTTTTAGTACACTTGCTTACTAATAAATGTTTAGTAAATATCTATGTAAGTATTAGTATACTTATGTCAGTTGGAAACACCACCCACAGTTGGGACTGCTTATTTTGGAAATAATAAAATTTTATTTATTGTTTAAGCCAGTTGATTCAAGATTTCCTCTTACTCACTGTTGACAGCATCTGAGCATATACCATACCACCACCACCAGTTCCCTGGTTATCTCTGCAATTTAGGCTGTAGTTTGAGGGGCATGAGTTATATGAAAGGCTTTTTACTCAATCAAATGTGTTGAAGAAGAAAAAGCCATAGGATGGGAATTCATGAGATAAAGTTTGAGACCCAGCCCTGTGCCAGCTTTGGATACATCGTTCAACCTCACTGAGGTTTGCGTGACAGACAAAATAGCATAATGGGGAAATGTGCTGGCTCTCAAGTCAGACGGCCTGGGTCTAATCCTGGCTTTATCACTTATTAGCTCTCTATGCCTCAATTTTCTTATCTATAAAATGGGCCTAACACCTACTTATAGCATTGTTATGAGGATTAAATGAGACATGCCATGTTCAACCCTTAGCACAACACCTGGCATGCTAATAAGAGGATCACTCTGAATGGTCACTGCACTCCTCCTAATTCTACAAGTTTCCATTTTACTCTCATCCTGGTACGCTTGTACAAGAGTACAAGAGCATATTCTTGTTCTGTCTCCAAAGAGAACATTACTGAAGAAAGTTATCCAGTGTCAATCCTTATGTTTGTTAGGTAGTACCATTTGCTTCTTCATTTATACAGTCAAACATTTCTTGAGTGCCTACCGTGAAGGAGGCACTATGGACACATGACGAGATATCTCTGGGAAGCTCTCAGTCTTATAGAGGAACCAGGAATAGCTATTTTTCCCCAAAACTGAAATTTCTACTTATTCATCCCCAACTTTTACAACAGTCCTTTCTCAAAATAGGTCTTTGATACAAATTTATGTTCCATATTATACAAATCCATGCTCCAATTTTGAGCCCTTCTCTCAACATGGAGATTAACTTTCATCCCTTTGCCAGTGGTGAGAACTATGACCAGTGAAAAGGAGAGTTTAAGGAAACAGGGAAGCTTGGCAATGACCAAGGCTTTAGTGCCATTGTCCACAATCACCGTTCCTTGTGATCTGAAATAGCAGCACACTAGGGAGACCTCCTATACTGGAGAAATAAAGTGCCAAAGGGAGAATCTGGGACAAGTGGCTTCTTTAAAATTAGTGACTCTTTTTCCCTCTCTTCTCCATGAGGGCTCAGTTTAAATTTGTTTCTTAGCCACAAAAGCCAATATTTTCCCCTTTAATCATGAAACACTGCTTATAAATTGGTCTCTTTTATCAGATGCACTCTGCTACATGTGAAAGCACAGCGAGTTTGGCATCTCCAACAAAGTCCCCATGTGTTGGGAATCCACAGTATTGTACACACTTGAAACACCATCTGCAGGCAGTCTTTTCTTCTCCAACTTGTCAGGGTGAGTGGCAGGAGAGATTCATGAGCTGAGATGCTTCGTTAACTGGC
>RJWJ010043804.1:0-12417 GCA_004363605.1 Indri indri | reverse complement strand
ACGGTTTATCAACTAAATTATACTTTTATAGTGGGAAATTTATCTAAAAGCATTATTGTGTAAAAAAGAAGACTGCTTTTGAAATGCCCAGGACTGGATATAGGTATACTGGTATAGGTAGCTACTTACATATTGTGATCTGAGGGGGCAGTAAAGCCTCCAGTATTTGGGGTCTGTCTAATAGAGTGACTGATGGACTTCATTACTCCTTAAATTGCATTGTTCAACATGGTAGCCACTGGCCACATGTGGCTACTTAAATTCAAATTAATAAAAATTAGATAAAATTTAAAATTCAATTTCTCAGTTACACTAGCCACATTTCAAGTGTTCAGTAACCACATGTGGCTAGCAGTGATCATATTGGACAGTAGAGATATAGAACATTCCTATCACGGTGGAAAGTTCTATCCAAGAGCAATGTCTTAAAGGATTTCATCAAGAGATAGGAATTATAATTGGATAAAAGGCAATTTATCTTCTGGGAAAGATGATAAGTTAGCGGGTAATCACACCCAGGTAATAGTCTATATCAGGAGTGAGTAAACTACAGCCCATGGACCATGCATGACCCTCAACCTATTTTTGTAAATAAAGTTTTACTGGAATACATCCACAGTCTATTTATTTGCTTATTGTCTATGATCGCTTCTGAGTTACAATGGCAGAGTTGAGTAAGACAGATTGTATGATCTGAAAGTCTAAAATATACAGCCCTTTACAAAAAGTTTGCTGCTACTTGTCTATATGATTAATTCATTATCATTTTGCTACTGAGGAAAAAAAAAAGAGACTGGGAATAGGAACTCTGATGAGCTTAAAGGAAGAGAAAGAATGTAGGAAGCTTTCTAATGAGTGATATTGGAGAACTAAGAACGAACATTTCCAACATTTATTAATACTTTGATTGGCCTGGAAATACTAATAATCACTTTTCAACATTAGAGTTAAAAAAAAATGAAAGTTTTTTCACTCTTTAAATTTCTGTGCAACACAGAGCAACATATATAATTTTCTCTGAGCAAGTCTTTGAAGTCTTTGGGAAATTCTGGGATTAATAAATATTTGTTAGATGAATGAACAAATGAATCTATAAAATGAGGAATTAAGACACAGTGATCTCCACGATGTCTTCCGGTGCAAAGATTTATTTTGGTTGGCACTTTTACATACTGGATTTTTAAAAAGCAAGATATATCTGAATAGAGATCCAGTTCCTGCCCTCTGAGACCACCCTGGGCAATGCTGAGGTAGAGAGACATCTCCAGGTCATTTACACAGACTCACCCAGAAACAGACAGAGAAGCATTGACACAACACACGGCTGACATGTGGGTACATTTTATAGGTGAGAAATAAGGGTAGCCTGGGAATTTTCACATTTAGATTTCATAGAGTAAAGGGTGAAGCTTAGAAATCTTCCTAAGCAAACCTGAGAAGAGTCTGAGGAGGAGGTGGTTACACACTCCAAGAATCGGTAGTAGTAGCTGAGTGCGCACTGAAGCAGGAGGTGCTGTCTGTCTCTGTCCTTACAACAGAAGGGGTCTTGGCAGATTCTTTGGCTTGATGCAACACATGACAACCAGACATGGGACTCACACCCTCATCTTCCCAATCATTTTCCTTGATTTCACAATTCGTGAAAATGTGCCTGAGCAGCAGCACTGCCGGGGCGTGCCACCGGAGAAGCCCAGACATTTTGTAAAGCGATAGATCTTTTGTTATGGAGCCTCAGAAATTCTCTCAATTGGCCTTATAAGTTTCTGAAAGAGATCAAGTCGGGGTTGAAAATAAACACAAGACTTCAGGGAAATTTGTACCGCTTTTTCTCTGATATACTGATCTTGGGGCAAAATACAGATCTTCATTCTTAAGAATCACTATTTTGGCCAGGCGCGGTGGCTCACGCCTGTAATCCTAGCACTCTGGGAGGCCGAGGTGGGTGGATTGTTTGAGCTCAGGAGTTCGAAACCAGTCTGAGCAAGAGCGAGACCCCGTCTCTACCAAAAATAGAAAGAAATTAATTGGACAGCTAAAAATATATATAGAAAAAATTAGCCGGGCATGGTGGCGCATGCCTGTAGTCCCAGCTACTCGGGAGGCTGAGGCAGAAGGATCGCTTGAGCCCAGGAGTTTGAGGTTGCTGTGAGCTAGGATGATGCCACAGCACTCTAGCCTGGGCAACACAGTGAGACTCTGTCTCAAAAAAAAAAAAAAAAAAAAAAAGGAATCACTATTTTGACAACATTTATCAATGAAAAATAAATAGAAGTTGAGACATGAGTGGGGCCTTGGAAAGCTTTTGCCAAAGGCATTGTAATGTGCTGAGCCTCATATTTCTGTGAACTTTCTTTCTCTTTCTTTCTTTCTTTCTCTTTCTTTTTCTTTCCCCCCCAAACTCTCTCTCCTTCCCTTTCTGTTTCCCTCTCATTCTTTTCCTGGAAATAGTCCAGTGAGTTGCATAAACCACCTTCTAAAAAACAGGAAGACATTAAATTGGACCATGAGAGGTACAAGGCACAAAGCAATTCTCCAATATATCTGAAGGAAGGAAGAAATAAACAGAGTCAAATTCTTGTTTACATGTTGGCCAGCAACTCATTTTCCCCCCTCTGTGATGTTCTTTTTCACCATCATGGAGGTCCTTTGACTGTTGATATTTAGTTATTTCGTCAGTTACAGTCATTGATAGCTCTGCTTGGGACTATCACATAACATCAACATGTGGTTCTTGTGGAACTATTAAAACCTTACTGATAAAATATCAAAAGGAATACACAGAAAGATGTTGGCGTTTTCAATTGACTCCCCACCTCTACCCATTTCTTCAAATAATAGTTTAGCTTTCTCATTCTGAAATTCAAAGATGAATGTTTTGGTGACAGATTGAAGGAGGGACTTCAGTGAAGTAAACTAACTATAAATCATTGATTAAACATCTTAATTTATAAACCACCTATCTACTTTTCTGCTGCTAATCACTAATTAACCTGAAATCATTCAGTTAAAAATTCCTATAAATGTAATTTTATTTTTCATAATTTAAACTAACCCATTTAATTACAATTTTACTCAATTTTTTAATACACGGTAAAAAAGATGGTGTCTGGTGTGTGGTTAGGTAAAATTCCAAATTTTTAGGTTCAAAATGCTCAGCTGGAAACAGGCTGATTTGAATTTATCACATGCTTTTGTCTTGAGTCCCTGGCTGGACACAGAGTGCTAAGACAGACCAACAGAAGCATAAACATTAAATATTAAATATTAAATAAATATGTACCCTGGCTCTTTAGCAAATGACATTTTAAGTTAGACAGTTTCATAAACAAAGTTGAGAAATAAATAGAAAATGTGAATTTACCCAGGAAAATAATTTTAGAATGCACTGGGGATTGGTGGTGGAAAGACTATTAACAAACAATAAAATGACTGAGAGTTGAAGGGAGAGGAAACAAGAAGAAATGAACACAGGACGTCCCTAGATTATCAAGCTGTAGTCTGCATGTGTGTGTGGACACAAAGTTGTGCACGTGTGTAAAGCACACATCTTATTAATTTGAGGTTTCCGACATTTACAGCACATTAGACTAGCCCAGGTCTATTAGGATCTGCCCTCCTGGCACTCTGGTTACCTAACACCCAAATACCGTACCCGTCGCCTTGCGCAGGTGCTCCAATTACCACGCACACCTGCCAGTTTAGCTGGGCTAGGACTGTACCCCATCTTCACAGAACCGTGTCACATCCCTCCGTCTGAGTCTGTTACCTTAGTTCTGAAGTCCTCTTCGGGTAGTACAAAGTGGGGCCGACGTCTTGCTTTTGATCGTGAGCTCGACTATCCTTTTTCCTTTTGTGGATCTCGGTTCTTACTCACCTGCCTTGCTCTGCTGCGCCTTTTCTTGCTGCTTGCCTTGACCTCTCCTGTGCCTGCCTGACATCTGAGACGAAGCCTGGCTCTGGTTTTTGGCGCCTGGATGCGTCCGTGCTCCTGGCTGCCTCCATTGTTCAGGAATTTCAACTCCACTGGACCACATGCTTCTGGGACAGGCCCTCCTTGTTCCTGTGGCTGTCTTCTATTCTCCACTCCTGGCCTGACTGCATCCTCTGGCCCCGAATCCTGCTGGGATTGATGGCTCCCTGCAGTCTCCCCCATCCAGGGCCCCTCCCCACTGCATCTTGGCCCACAGTTATTGGCCTCCCACAGCCCTACCCTCCCTCAGGCTCTTTTCCTTGTCTGTGACTGAGGGGTTGGACTAGGTGCTCTTTGAGGTCCCTTCCGGATCAAATGTGTGATGATTCTGTCTACTTCAATCACAACATAAAATAATAGAGCAGGGGAAGGCTTTAATAAAGCCCGTTATAACTACAAGAACTTGACCCTGTGCTGATAAGGAGGAAGCTGCCCTTGTGGGTCTCTGGTTCTCCTGGCTTTTTGGCCCTGACTTGTCTGCACAGGAGGGAGTATATGAAAAGACAGTCACTTGTCATGGGCTTAGAGTTCAGCTTTGAGTCTCCTGCATGTGATCGTTCCTTGCAGACCTATGGGTCCCTTTTGCTGGTTGTCATTTCCACATTAAGAGGTTTTTCTTTTTTTACTCGACTTAACCTATTTCCTTCTGAACTTAAAACACCTCGCCTAAGCTTTTGGACCTGCATTTGACACACTGTTCAGAGCTTGAATGTTCTGGCTTCCAGGTCTGACTGTGGCAGGTGTACATCATCATTTGGGTATTTCTCCATCAGTGGGGATCTTTGAAATGTCCCTGTAGAGGGAGTTTGAAGAGGTCAGTAGCTGATATGAGACTATAAGATTTGGAATAATTAGAAAGTTAAAATTATTTTAAAAATAAGGGAATATTGGTCAAAGACTAACGTGAGTGTGATAATAATTCTTTTATTAAAAGAATTGAAGTTAGCTATTTATGACGGCAGAAGACAGCCTAATTTGTCCCTAAGTAATACAAAAAACACCCATGGAAAAGGTATGTTAGTTGATAAAAATGCTGCTCAGTGGTCCTTATTCTTGCATTGTCTTTAATGACTTGCAAAAAGCTTATTTAGAAAGATGTTCCAATAACAATTTGGAGGTTGGGACTAGGATTGTAGAGTTTCCTAAATAAGAGAACCATGAAAATTCTGAAATAGTTCCTTTAACATTGCTGTATGAAAAATCATGGGTTTACACTTTAAGCAGATTCAGCTGCCACCTTCATATAAAAAACTGAAGTTGATTTCTCTAATTGTGGGAGGATATTATATTCTGTTTATTACCTTCATAATAATCACACAGGCCTTCTGTAATAATTGTAACGCACTGCTTTCAAAGTAACCTAAAATTATATAAAATTTCACAAAATTTCCAAGGTGTTTTCATATACCATTCTCACCATTTTATAGCTCAGTAAAGTGGAATGGGGCAGATTATGATTTTGGTTGAGTTTCATCAGTTATTTCCCAGTAATGATCATGTTAGAAAGAGATATCGTTCCTTCTCTCCTAGGAATTTCAGCTCGATGCCAGCCCTCGAGCATGTCATTCAAGTTTCCTTTAAGGCATATAAAGTTGGAGCACTCATTTTCATCCCTGACCCATAACTCCATTAATCCCTTATGTAAAGCGCTTGTCACAGTGCCAGACACAAAAGCAGGCATGCGGTAAAGGTACTAGTTTCATTTCCCCTTTCTTTATTTTCAGGTACTGTAAATTCCAAAAGGCTCAGAAGAGAAAGCACTCCTTAACCTCCTGAATGTCTGGAAAGTCATGTTCAGTGTGGGTCCAGATCAGGTTGTATCCTGGAACACTTGGAAAGCCTCAGATTTGTCCCTTCCTTGGTGTATAAAAAGATTCTAGCATGTTCCAGGGTGGGACCCTTGCCAAGAGTGTGTACCCAAGAGGTTGCCAGTGCACATTAGGATGTTTTTCTGTTTTTGAATATGTTAATGACCATGAAATATTATTGTGTAGACCAACCTGAAAATACTGTTTAAGAAAGCAAAATCCTCAGACAATGCACTTAAGCAGTCTTTTTTTTCAATATATTAGTCATGCATAAATCCTATTAAACTGGATGTAAAAATTCACAACAAATAAGTTGAATCCTAAATTTTAATCAAATACAGGCTAAGTAAATGCTTATTTTAGAACTGTATTTTTATTTCTTTATGAGAACATTGGAGTTGGAAATTTGATGCTTTAATATAGTATAGTTAACTTAATAGTAGAGAATTAGAAGTAATTAAGTCCCCAGTATGACAACATACTAAAATACTTAAAATATAAAAGATTAAAAAAAGGTCTTAAATTACAAGAACACGTTGGCAATGTTTATCACTAAAAGTTCAACTTTGTGACATATTTGTTATCTCAAATACAAATACATGCAACTTAAACTCAGATACAGTTGCTTGCTTGATAAAATTCTTCTGACTAATGAAGCAACAACAAACATCTTTTGGGAAAGAGGAAAAAGCAAGTTGGGAAAAGACGGGGGAATATTTTTCATTGTCCACTAGATGTCAGTACTGAACTGGCAAAACATCTGTAGCATGGTGCTCTTCGACAACATGCTATTAATTTATAATAAAAGGTATCTGACAGCTTTATTCTGATGAATTATGGGAATCCAAAGCATAATTCCCAGCCTTTGGTTTATAAATTGTCATTGATTTTAATGTTCTTTGTAAAGTTGTGGCATGCAACAAATTTTCCTGCCAAGAGCTGTTAAATAAATAGTCATCCTTTGCTCTGAGTAGTACATTGAACTTGTTAGACTGATGAGCAGAACCAATTGATGGTTATCCATAAACCATTTATGACAGATGCACAGCAGCAATTCAAACAATTATTGAATGCATTCATTATATATTTTTTTAAAAATCTCAAGTGAACCAAAAGGAATATCGCAGGTAATAGACAGTAGCAATGCCACACAATTCTTTATAAGATACTTCCTGATTGACAGGTGACTAGAATTGTTGTAGGATTTGCTGAGGGCTCATCAAACCTCGCTGGAATTATTTGGTTTTCTCTATTGTGTGATTTGGCATCCCAAAAGTATATTGCGTGCCTCTTCTAAAGAAACATGGTTATTGTAAAGACAGAAGCTTTTGTTCATGTAAAGATCTCTTACAAACTGGCATCAGAACAAAAGAAAGCTTACGCCTGAGATATCATTTCAGTGCATTTGGAGAGTCAGTTTACGTATATGGGAACATAAAATTTGGAGGTCTGTGATGACCATTAAATACTTACTTTTAAGCAGAGGTTCCATCCCCTAGAAAAATTCTCCACTGCCCATACGCTGTTGTGTTTGATTTCACTCTCTAAAAACACTTAACATCCTTGGTGGTTTTCAGAAGGACCATCATTCGCCTTTGTTCTTTGTCTGAAACTGTCCTGTGTGCTCTGTTGCTATGTCAGGGACCACCTCTACTCCCTAGAAGTGGCTGTCTTTCAGGGACGTAGCTGCAAGTCTGCCGTTTGTACAATGTTTTAGGACTTCTTTGGGATCAAAGTAAAGTGACCTAAAGCATGTAAAATTCTGTTAATGGTGCTATTTGTAAAAGTACACCAGCAAACTACCTTTAGGCACAGTTAAGTAGTGAAACAGTACATTAAAGACCGAGGAACTGACTCTAATGTTCCATCCCTGATTTCTTTTTCTTAAATCTTTCTATTGCCCTAAATGTTGAGATGTGACAGCAAAGCACAAGCTGGAAATGTCCCCCTGCTTTCTCTTTGAAAGAGAGAAATCCATGGGCTGAGGACCTCTGATTATACTCTGACTTCCTCAAAAAATTTGAAAGATAGTTTTCATTTAGTGTTGTTTTCTTCAGATTTAAAAATAAAAGATTTTTTTAAAGAAAAAACATTAGGAAGGCTGAGAGCTTGATACACATATGGCTGCCTTTTACAAGTCATTATGATCTGTCATATAAATACTGTATTTACTGACATTTCAAAATGTGGACTCTAATCTCCACACACATTTATTTTTTTTAATAGTTGCTTTGCATTGCAAGCTTCGGTCCAACAAATAACATTAGAAAACATGCAACATGGTCCACAGGTTCAACTATCAATGGCATTACTCTTTAAAAAGCTCAAAGACAGTCGAGTTCAGAGTATAAGCATTCAAACCTAAATCAAGTTAAATTAAATTGAGCTGTATGGAAAGTTAGTGAGAGGAGTCATTTTAAGCGCTGATACAATTTTTCAGTGTAAGGGATGAATGGTGGCTATGTATTGCAGTATATTTTTCCAAAGTTATTTTAATACTGGTTCCTTTACCTCTCAGACCTTGGCCATCTCTTGTATTTATCAACTGTGGGAACTCTGGAGCTGCATTAATTAACCATGGTAGCATTTCAAACACACAGTATTACTCTATGCAGTTAGTGCAGTGTTTAAAAACTTTCATTCTTTGTCTGACATTGTGACCACCTGTGACCAATCAGTTTGATACCAAGCAGCTCTTTATATGCACACACCTAGGACTGTTCAAAATGACTGTTTCTCAGGCTAATGTTTCTGAGGACGTTGGGCTCAAGGAAAAATAGGTGTGGGGAAGTCGGTATGGAGGGGGATGAGAGTTTTGCAGAATTTTATTGAAAACTTGTGCAACTAGTCTTTTGGATCTTTTAAATTATCCACGTAATTCCCTTGAAGTAAATATTGTCAAAATGTTGCATTTTAGAGTGACTAAGGCTAAGAAACATAACTCATCAGTCCTAGAGAGGAAAAAAGGGTAATCAGTCAATTTTCTTTGACAGATTAAAATGTTCACTTTTCAATTAGTTTATTTATACAGTCACTAAATAATATATCAGGCTTCTACAACAGGTATTATTTCTGGCATTGGGAATATAGCAGTGGAGTGAAAAAAAGTTTCTTCCTTCTCAGAGTTTGTGTTCTCCTGGGGGGAGACAGACAGTGAACAAATACATATAAGTTATTAGGGGTGAGAGGTGTCCAGGCAACCAAGGTGGAATAGGTTAGGGAGGTTGGAGAATAATGCAGATTAGGGTTGTGTGCTCTTTTAGAGAGATGCCCCTTCAGTAGACATCTGAGCAAAGACCTGGAAAATGTGAGGGTGTGAGCTCTCCCTGTATCTAACTAGGAGAAGAGTATTTCAGGTGGAGGAAACAGCATATGTAAAGGCCCTGAGGCAGGCATAGGCTTGATGTATGAAAGGAAGAACAGAGAGATATGTGTAGCTGGAGCATGTGAGTGAGGGGTAACTTCTGGCCTATGAGGTGGGAAAAGTATGAGGAAATATGGTCAGATCACCAGCTAGTGTAAGACCTCCAGCTTTTGTTATGATTTCTGTGGAGAGGGTTTAGAGTAGACACGTGAGGAGAACTGACATGCGTTTTAAAGGATTGCTCTTTTTGTTCTGTGAAGATAGAGAGGTAGGAGACCAGGGGACTGAGAGAGAGAGGTCAGCCGGGAAGTTATTGTAATCATCCAGCCAGAGACGCTGGTGGCCAGGGTAGGGAGTGAGAAATGGCCAGATTCTGGCTGTGTTTTGAAAGGAGAATCGACAAGATTCTTTGATGGATTGGAGCAGGATGTGAGACGGGGAGAGACAAGGATGACGAAGGACTTGGCTTGAGCAACTTGGTGAGTGTCGGCGCCATTCGCTGAGCTGGGGAACACTGGAGACCATCGGGTTTGGGGTTTGAAAGGAGAATCGGGAAGTGTTGAGCGGCAAGTACAGTGGTCTCCCCTTATCCACAGCTTTGCTTTCTGCGGTTTCAATTACCCCCTGTACAGTACAATATGATATTTTGAGAGAGAGAGTTCGAGTGAGCACATTCACATACATTTTATTATGGTATATTGTTATGATTGTTCTATTTTTTATTATTGTCGTTGGTCTCTTACTGTGCCTAATTTGTAAATTACACTTTATCATAGGTACATATATTTAGGAAAAAGCATAGTATATGTAGTGTTTGATACTCTCATGGTTTCAGGCATCCTCTGGGGGTCTTGGAACATATTCCCCACAGGTGAGGGGGGATGATTGTAAGTACACGGTCATGAATTTGGGGGCAAAATCAGGTTTTGTCAGCTTAGAGATATCACGTAGAGTCATAAGGCTGGATGAGATCCCTTGGGAGGAAAGGCAGAAGAGGTGTGGAGCCCCTTTGAGCACGCCGAGTTACATGTCAAGGGGAGGAGGAAAACTCAGCAGAGGAGACAGAGAAAGAGGAATGTTAAGAAAGTGGTGTCCTAGAATAGTGCTGCTCGAAGTGTGGTCCATGGACCAGTGCATAGGTGAGATTTTTAGAAATGGAAATTCTCAGCCCCCACCCACACCTACTGAATAAGAACCTCTGGAGGCGGAGCCCAGGAATCTGCATTTGAATACGCTCTCCTGGTGGTTCTTCTACACAGTGAAGCCAAACCAAAGGAGGTGTTTTGGGTGTATCTCATGAACAAATGAATATTATTTGAAAAACTCACCTTTCCTATTAAAATTATTTCATCTCTGAAAATATGAAATTTTCGTTAGAAAGCAGTACTCTATACTGAGGAGTAGAATTTGGGGTTCTATATCCCAAAATGAGTTCAGAGATCCAAAGTGACCAGCTAAGAAATACCATTGCTGAAGGCATCAATAGCATTAATCAAGATGTACATAATCACTGATCAAAGAACTATTTGGATCCTACGTCATTTCCTACAGAATCTTAATTTTCCACAGTAGAAGGTGATCAAATAGTGGCTAACCTCCCAAACCTCCCGGTTTTAGCTCCGTGCACGCTATAAATGCACTGACCTTACCCTTATTTATATCAGATATCACGGAGGAATTGTTGATCTGGGACAAGGACTGAATTGCTTTTTTTTTTTTTTTTTGTATGAGAGTACAGGTTGTGGCCTGACTAGATTTCTAGCATATAGGTTGCCCTTCATCACTCAGCAGTGAAGAATGAAAATCAACAGAGCTTTCCCCAGCCTGCTGCTTAAGCAGCTGCTAACGGGCTAAGACTGCCCAGCCTCATTAACCCATTCGATGCTGTGTTAGCCCAGGAGTAACTTAATGAGGCTGCTGCGTTGTTGGTGAGCTAGATATACACCAAAACTGTTGGGGCATTAAAGTAAGACCTTTCAGTGTGGGGCCCATAATGGAGACATTTTTATGTCAGAAACAGATACATCAGAGAGCACTCCGAAGGCGAGGAAAGTAAATGATACTATTACCATCGGTGAATCTATAGTGCTTTTAAGATCCTGGAAATTTGGAATTAAGGGAGGAACTTGCAAGCTTGTCATTTTCCCAAACATCGTGTCCCCCTAATTAGCAACTCTGTTCTCTAGACGAGGCACCAGTGTACAGTATCAAGTCTTAGATTTAATATAACAGTTGCAAGCAGTCTCGATACCTCTCAACTTCATGGTTCACAATTTTCTGTGGAGGGAAAGATGATGATTGTATGCAAAAACGAAAAATAAAATATAACAGAACACGCCTATTCCTTTATAGCCTAGAGGCCATGAAGATTCTGCTTGTGTTGATGAAGAATTTTTAGGGCTGTGCCAGCAAGATCTTGGAAACAAATTTTGCCACATAACTGACCATAGATACTCTGGCTGTGGGGGGAGGGATGTGTGCTTGCAGTTGATTTTTTGACAAGACTGCTAAGGTCCAGTGTTATAACTCCTCTATCCCTAAAATCTTAGCATCTCCTTTACTCTGAGTCTCCTTCTATTGGAGAAAATAATTACGTTCTAACCCTTCTTCAACCGCTTTCACGTACCTTCTCCTGTCTTTCCATTCCAACCAGGTCTCTACGAATGTCTGAAGTTAAAAAAAAAATTAAAAAGCCCCGCTATTCTTTATTGTCACATTATATTAAAGGGAGAAAGCCATGCTTTTACATTTTCCCTGTTCGAGGAGATGCTGAATAAGGTTTGCCATCCGTTCCCAGAAGCATAAACGCTATTAAAATTTTAGATTGTAATCTAATAAAATTTCATCTTATCCTACTGCTTTTCTTAACCACCCCCCAGCAATCAAGCACATAGTCTTAGCATCTAAGGCTAAGGAAAAAAAGGAGTTCATCTATTGCATAAGTGTTTTCCAATAAATTTTTTAAAACTTGGAGGAGATGGTGTGGGGGGTGCTTCGTGTAATTTTATAGGACCTCTGAGGCCCGGAGTTTTTAAGTAATCTTTTTTGATGTTTTTAGACAGACCATTAAGCTGAGGATAAAAGTCCCTGTGTTCAATATCTGGATACATTAAGCATTAGGTTTAAAATTTACAGCTTTCATTTTGACAAGGAAAATGACACGTTTGGTCTCAAGTGCTACCTTGAACTGTTTTTCAGCACTGAGACAGGTTGTCAGGCTGAAGGTGGAGGTCTATGCACTTGGTCCCCAAGAGGCTCCATGAGGTAAACTGCTC
>RJWJ010043803.1:0-12460 GCA_004363605.1 Indri indri | reverse complement strand
GTGCTTTTAGTCATCATCCCATGCTGACATCCCATACCCCACAAAAAGTGCCTTTGATCTACAAGCACTTTGTTCAGGCTTACTCCATCCATGGGTAGGACTCTCCCCATCCCAGACTCTGATATTTTCTTTTGACTGGTTGCCTTCTTTGATGCCATTTCCACAACCCAGTCCTCTAGCTATCTATTTTCACCTCTTGCCTCAAGATCAGGAACCCTTCCTGACCAACTCCAGGTATTGCTAGTCTTTCTGTGGCTAATATCCTCAGTACTGCTTCCTATATCCTGTGGCCCGAGCAAGACCTTTGTCAAGTATCCACTTCAACATGTGACACAAGCCAGCAAGTCCCAGGGGGTGGCCAGGGATCTGCTTGTATGAGGGTACCAAGAGGGCCATGAGAGAGACCAAGGTTGGTCCTTACAGATGCAACCCAAGACTCCCATGCAGGATGAGGAGGTGATAACCCTAACTTCAAGACAATGGCCTGGATGGAGGAGAAAGGAAGCTCATCCAAAGGGAAAACATGGTCTGGAATGGAAGGCTGGCAGTGAGAACAGCTCTGAATGTAGCACACAGGCAAAATCTGAGATAGGCTCTCAAGGTTGGAATAAACAAAGCAAAGAACGTGAAGATTTGCAGCCCCAGGATGCGGTTAAGAAACAGCGCATTCTGGACGGAGCAGAGCACTCTTCTTAGCATGGCAGCAACTGAAAGACAGAGTACTGCAGTGGTGCCCAACGTGAGCGTAGCCTACGTTCTTCAACATCAGGTTATACTCTTCATAGGGAAGACCCAGGAGACACAGGTCCTAACCCCAGAAGTGTTCTCAGCATGGTGCCTGGAAGCCTGGTGCACAAGAAAACTAGAAGGCTCTGGAGTCAGAGCAACTTGCTCAATTTCTCTGAGCTGCATCTCTTCAACAACAAAGTGAGAGAAATAACCTTTACCTTGCAAAGTGATTGTGAAGATTAAATTAGTTCATAATGCTCTTAGCACAGTGGTTGGTACTCAAGAGGGGCTCAGGAAATAGTTTTCTGACCTTCAGATTACAGAGATGCATACAATGGTAGAAATAACTTTAGAAGTGGAACTTGAAGACAAACACTGGTTTGTGACTATTTATGGAATGCTTACTCAACTATTTATTGAATGCCCACTAGGTGCTAAGTGGTAGAGAGGAGGAAAAAAACAGTGAGAGGGAGCTCACAGTCCTGTGGGGAAGACAGACAACAATCAATTAACTACATATGAGTGTGTTCATTAAGACACAGAAATAAATACCCTGAGTGTGTGGTGGACACAAAGATGGACGCCTAAGATCTTTCAAGTGAGCGCTTGCTGCCCAGCTGCAGACAGTACGATCAGCAGACAGCCTCCAGGTGCCAGCTCTGTCAGGGGCCACCTTAGCTGCACAGAAATGCCTGGTCTGAGGGCACACTCTTCCCAGGGTAGTCTCCATCTGGTGACAGGAGCCAGGCAGAGGTATAAAGGTCTAATCATTTTAGTCCAACATGGGACAACTCAGATGCAGTATCTGTTCCAGCTCTTCGTCACGTCAGGATTGTAACTTCTTCCTCTCCCTCTGTCCAACCTACTTCCTCCCCTTTCCTTTCCTAGGTGTTGATCTCTAATAAATATTTTGCACCCCTCACTCCATCTCAGCAGCACCTGCTTCCAAAGAACCCAATTTATAACAGGAAGAAAGAGATCAGTCCATTGAAATGTATGGGAAATAAATCTTGGTTAGAACGGGCGGTCCAGAAAGACTTCCCTATAGAGCAGTGGTCCCCAACCTTTTTGGCAGCAGGGATGGGTTTCAGGGAAGACAATTTTTCCACAGACAGGGGTGGGGAGAATGGAGGAGGTGGGAGGGGGAGGCAGGGCTCAGGCTGTGATGTGTGGCACAGTTCCTAACAGGCCACAAACCGGTCCCAGAGATTGGGACCACAGGTATAGAGGACATTCTTGGGTTGCTTTCTACGAGTTGATTAGCTCTTAAAGAAGCAATGATAGGGAAACAAGGTTGCCACCTGGGAATTAAACACGTAAAATCCACATATAATAGGTGAGATTAGCCATCTGGGGAAATAAACCTAGAAAATGTCTGTAAATGTGTGACTGAGGAATTCAGGAACTGAAAACCCCAATCAAGGTGATTTGGAAGTAATTTCAAGGAATGAGAACTGCAGTGTGATTGTAATTTACTAAGCAGAAGGAAGCCTAATCAATGGCATTGTGCTCTGTTTAGAGACAGACTGAACAGAAAGGGGGCCGGGCAGCGAAGGCAGAACAGTACTTCGCAAGGGGATGTGCTCAAGGCTGGGGAGCTAAGGGCGGTTTGCTGAGTTTCTTTTTTAATTATCTGGGGCAGGGAGAGCAGAATATTTTTGCCTGCTTTAAACATTGTAAAAAATATTCCTAGTCAAGCTTTATGGCACCTCAGTTTTCAAAAGAGTCCCTCAAGTTTACCCCCTTTTTAGGCTATTTTTAAGGCATTCAGTTCTAGACACTTGACATATATGTATTTTATTGTTCATCCTCACTTTCTAGACAGCAAATATTACCGCCTTGATGTTGCGGAGGATGAAACCCAACATCCTCAATTTTAAGTGACTTGTGTGCAATCTTAGCTGTTAAGTCAGAGCATGGAGATTGGCACCCCCGTCTACTGTGCCCCAGGCACTGGGGAATACAACTGTGAACTCATCCCTTTCAAACCTCTCCCCAGGCTTCCAGTCAATTCTAGCTCTGCTGTGTTGGAATAGCAGGAAGAGAATGGGGCAGGCAGGGTGGGGCGGAGGGTAGGTAGCAAGCTGAATGTTCATTCATTATAAGAGAAAGGCAATAGATAACGAATAATTGTATAAAGGATAACAATACAAGCACATCGTGAGCAAAAAATGGAAGTAAATAGAAGAAACTTCAAAAGAAACTTCCTTAGGTAAGGAGTAGGAAGGAGTGAGCGGTAGACTGCTGTTTTTCATCATAAGCCATGCAATGCTGTATCACCTTTAAAGGTATAAATGCTTTATTTTGGTAAAAATAAAATTAGTTTGAAATACAATGCTCTACGAAGAGAAAAAAATATGTGTAGTATAGTCTGAAAGACACTGTTGTCAATCCATTCCTGCAAATACACCTCCATTCCTGGATTAAGCTGAAACAATGAACCACTACATTCCAGCGCACAGGGAGAGGATCAGGAAGCCGGCAGAGCCCACACGGGGAGGGTGGTGCTCTGACGGCAGCTCAAGAACAGCCACCTGTTGACAGGGTCTGCGTATTGCGGAGATGAACTAACCAGCCCACCAGTGCCCACTACTATTAAACCTTCCTTTAAACTCATGCTCATTAAGGAAGCCTCTGATCATTTTTTCTTTCCCTTCAAGGTGAGAATATCCTAGTCTGTCTGAGATAAATATCTGACCTGCCTGACAGTTACTATAAATTATTGAATTGACATTCTGAGATATTATATATAATCAAATTCTACCAGCATGTCTAATATAAGCCTGTCCCTAAGAGATGGAGCTCTCTTCTCAGCAAACTGGCAAAATCAGATTTCTGAGGCAGCAAGACACACAGCCTGTACAGTGGTGATTTTCACCAGAGGAAATGCCACCTTGCATGTAATTTATGGATAACCAATCACGCACCCTTCTGCCTGTGACTCCCTCTGCTTCACTGTGAACCACAGGCTTGTCACATGAGATATTATCAGGTCGGATTAGGACTTGGGGTCTTGTTTTACTCTTCTCATCACACACCATCAACACAGGCAATGTGTCTTTGTGCACCATCTAATAAATAGAAGACCTTCAATAAATGTTAGTTGAATGAATGAATGAATGAATGAATGAGTGATGCTAAATACCATGAGGCTGCTTGGAAGTTGATGTGAAACAACGGTGGGGACCAAGGTCAAGGAGAATGCCCAGTCAAGTGAATTTGTGTTCCAGGAATTTTGCTGGCAGCAGTGAGTCAGAGATGACCATCCTAAGGACCCATCATAAGTGGTTGTAATGATTACGCGGTAAAGTGAAGCACAACGGTTTGATAACATATCAAACAGGCCCAAGAACATCAAAGTGTTGGAAGTCCACATGGCCAAAACGTCTGTTTTTAGGTAAGAGTTTCATAAGGTCACCTTTAACACAGCCTTGTCAGAGGCTGTATGGAGCCACAGCTGCTGCCTCTCCCTTTTGGATCTATGTGTTCTACAACTGACCATGTAAACACTCACCCTCTGCCAACCGAACTGACACATCTGCCCCCTCTGTGATGAGCCTGACCCGGAGCCTGCTGGAGACTCTACCTTACCTGGCATATAGAATGTCTCAGCTGATGGAACCGTGAGAGCAACAATATTTCAGGAACTTCATCTTTTTGTCTCATGTTAGCCCAAGGTTAGTGAGTTATTAAAAGAGCTAGTACTCTAACACGAAAGAAAGTCATCACTGCCACAGGCCCCAGGGAGAGACCTGTGGAGTCTGTCTGCCTCTTATTCTGGCCTAGGACAGGTATGAGGATGAGTATGAGCAACCTCACGAGCTTAACCTTTCCTTCTCCCTGACATTTCTGTCCATCACTTTTCTCCTTATGAGTCCCTTACACGTATTTTTTATTTATTTACCTATTCATTTATTGATTCAACAAACATTTTTTCAGGACCTACTATGTAACAGGCTCTATGAATCTAAAAATTGCTACAATACAACTCCTGCTCCAGTCTAAATCCCACATATCAGAAAGAAATCAAAAACGTTCAGATATTAAGAAAAATTTTCCTAGTATCCTTTTATTTAGAATCATGTACATAAAATACCTGGATATTTCAGTTAATAAATACATATTAACTAAATCTTTCGGCTTTCATGATGGAAAGGAGTTAAGATGTAGCTCGTATCCTCAACATACTTTCAGTGAAGTAGGTGATAAGTCTACACACATGAAACAACAAGCAAGGAGTGTAGGAAGCTCCAAAATGTGTGACCTAGTCTATAATTATTTGGGGATTCAGAGCTTTAATTACTGTAGGAGTTGAGAGCGGGACAGTTTAGTGAGAGCTGGTGAGTTCAACCTCTTCTACCAAGGAGCCTTAGGCAAGTTACTTCACTTATCTGGGCATCCATTTCCCCTGTCATAAAAATGAGAAGGCTGGCTTAAATGATTTCTAATGTCACTTCCAGCTCTGAACTCCTTGATATGTCACTAGGACAAGTCACAGAAGGCTTCACGTTGAGGCACTAACTTTATATGAGCCTTTGCAAATAAACAAATGTGGATATTTCCATTCATACTTACATCTTTAGCTGTGGTCTATGAAGTGGTACAGAAATCATCTTATACAGTAGGTCACAACTTAATTTAAAAAGTGCTTGTTTTTAAGTGGGTGTCCATATCCTATTATCATTGTTCTTTAATTTGAGAATTGGAGGATGTGGTAGAATTACTCACTGTTAAATCATAGTTGCACAGCACCTACAATTGCAAATGGGTGTGACTGTGCGTGTGTTCCTCCCACACAAACCCAGCACCGAAACACCAAGAGGATAGAATCTGGCAGCCTTGTTTCTAACAAAACAAAAAAATATCCAAGAGAGAGAAAAGAATGCCAGTGAGGAAGGCTAACAGGGGTGTAAAATATGCATGCAAAAACTCCAAACAAGGGCTGCAGCAGTTACAGCAGACAGCAGCCCCAGGCTAGCAATAACTTTCATCCCAATCATTTCTGCAGTTTCTCACCCCATACACACTGTTGTGAATGCCCCAATCCTATCAATATGTCATATGTTATTATGTCTTCTGGGGAAGATTTGTCACTAAGAACTGACATTTATAACAAGTTTAAAGGTTCTAGTAATTTCAGAAATGTCTGTCCCCACCCAACTTTGAAAACAAAACATATAACGAGACGATAAGAGGATAAGGGAAAGATGTTAGGTATGGTTGACTATTTTCTCTTGTTTTCCTAGTTATGGGACAAGGCAGAGGATTAGATCTGGAATAGAATCTTCCCTTGTTCAAGAGACTAAGCCTATGAACCTTGGTTCTGGTTTCAAGAATAAAGTAGCCTAGCTTACATTTGCCTAGCATTGTTATAGGTAAATAAATCACCTGCTACCCACTGACGGGTATATAACCATAAAAGTTAACTCAGATCTTAATTTTGTGCTTTGCTTTCCCAGTGATTTGCAGTGTTAGAGGTTGCTAGAAATGACGTTTACTTCACTCAGTGCCCAATGAATTTACTTTGACCCAGCCTGCCTACCTCCCTATGAAGCTGTCAGAGAGAAATAGTCATGTAAGGGGCAATGACAAATGGGAAGTAATGTACCACACGGGCCAAAATTCTAATGCAAAGCTCTCAGAGGAATGGGATGAGGTTGGAAGCTTCAACCTTGAGAGGAGTCAGGATCTTATCCCACTTCAGCCAGCTGCAGAAAGAGACCGTGTCACTGACAACTTATAAGCACCAATGAGAGGAGAAAGAACAAGAAAGGATTTGGAGAGAGGAGTCAAGACCTTCTCCACACCATACATCCCTCACAGAGAATGGAGATGCTTCCTTAAGAGACCACGAGGGAGCAGGAAAGCTTCAGGTTGGCTATGCATGCTGCCGTTCTGGGTGTCAGAGATCCCAGGCAAAGCATTCGATAAAAGGAGTTCTCTGAGTGCCACCAGGAAGATACCATACATGACAGACCCTGTCTTATTTTGTTTTCTGATGCTATAACAGAATATCACAGACTGAGTAATTTGTAAAGAAAAGAAATTTATTTTGTACAGTTCTGGAGGCTGGGAAATCCAAGGCCAAGGGGTGGAATGTGGGGAGGGCCACCTTACTGCATCATATCATGACAGAGGACATCACATGCTGAGAGGGCAAGAGCATGTCAGCTTAGGTATCTCTTCCTCTTCTCATAAAACCACCAATCCCATCATGGAAGCCCCACTCTGATGACTTTATCTAATCATAATTACCTCCCAAAGGCCCCACCTTCAAATACCATCAACATATGAATTGACGATTAAGTCTCCAACACACAAAATTGGGGGGACATATTCAAATCACAGCCAACTCCATCCTGGTACTTTGTTAGATGATAAATATGTATTTTTTCTCATTTAATGTTCCCCTCAAAAATATATGAAAGCGTACAATTATATCTATTTCACAGATAAGAAACTGAGTCAAAGTGGTCAAGTGAATTGCCTAAGGCCGCTAGTAACTGACACAGGTGAGATTCAAACCCCAGTTGGTCTAAGTCCAAAGCTTACCTTATTGCCACTTTGTTATACTAGTGACAGAAAAGATGTCCCTAACGTTATCAAAAATCGTTAGCCAAGAATAAGTCCACCACAGTGGCACCCACCACTTTGGTTTGTATTTCTAAAGCATTCAACACAGTTAAGTTTGCCTCTGCAAATTAAAGTCATTTGAACTGTGATGATTCAAGCGAGGGTGCGTAGACAATATTAAAAATGAAATGCCATTGTGAGTTAATGAGACATCGGAAAGCTTTTAACCTCAGGCTGCAAAACTGTGCCGTTAATGCCGACGCTCATAAACACTGTCTTTATCAAGAAGAGAAGAGATTGGAAATACACACTATCCATTTATAAAGACAAGGGCCAAGAGGTAGCAAAATGCCAGCGATCAAGCGGCAGCACCCCTGTACTATGAGATAGGCTCCAAATGCCACCAGTCTGATGACCCATCAACATTCCTTCCCCAGGAAAAACCCTGTCAAGAGTCCAGTTCAACAGCCACACAGTGGAAATGCAGCTGGAATAAAACCACACTCACTCTGTTCTGAGACCTTTGGCTGCCAGCATCAGCCTCTAGGTCCAAAGGGGGAAAATCTGAGATGTTACCTAACTCATAAACACAGGAAAAAATGTAATTGTCTAGAATGATCTGGATATAATAGAATATTAATTTTAAATGGCTTAAATGAGAAGTGGCAGTAAGCTTCATTTTAAATCTTATTGAGGAAAATCATCATATAGATGTTTTTAACCACCACTAAGTGTCAGTAAATATCGTAATAATGAAATACACATTCATGAGAATAACATGCCTACAGAGTTATTATCCTGAATATGAGCACTCCCTTTTCGGGGCTATAGCTGAACCTAATATGAGAAATTAAATTTGGTATATTCTGATTCAGGACACACCCTAGATGGTTTTTGGATGGATGATGTCTTAATTAAATTTCTCATACGAGCTTGTTTTCTCATCATTTGCTTCTACAAGGTAGGTGCAGAAAAAAAATTAACTAGTTGAGGTGTTCCACAAAAGAAGCTGTGATTCCTAGGCTTTCGGGTTTAGCAGACTGGTAACACTTCAAACAAAAATTTAAATAATATATGTCTTACAAATTGTAGCCAATGTTCCTTTGGACAGTAAAGATTTTTTAATATACCATATTCTGCCACTATCATTTTATTTTTAAAAACACTTTTTAACACATGCACAAAGGATTGTCCTTTATTTTAACATTATCTTAGCATTATACGTTAACATATCTTAGCATAAAAATCATGTAGTACTCTTATTTTTCTCATTTAATCATGGACATATGAAAATTATCAAACTGATACCTGTCCATACCTGGTATTTGAAAACTTCCATGTAGAGGCCAGGGCATGTGGGTTAAAGCCAGGATTCCTGGGTTGGAATCTCAATTTCTTATTAAGTAATACCATAAAACAATACCTCTGATTCTGTGCCTTCCTATAAAAATAGAGATAATAATACCTCCTTCATGGGGTTGATGTTAGAATCAAGTAAGACAATAAAAAAATATTTTGTAATTTAAAAAAACTTGTAATAATATCTATTATATGTATAACATTATGTAAACTTAGACTAAGTAGTTCTGATTAATTACATTTTCTTAATCATTATTTCATTAGCTGGCTCACCAAATATGTCCCTACTCTGTCAAAGAACCAGGGATCTATCAATAGAGCTAAATGGAAAAACACACACTTTTTGAAAAACAAAAGGGCAGTTCAATATATATTGAACATCTAATATGTGCCAGTATATGTCACAGGTCTTAGGGAAATAGAGATGAATATGGCTATTCCCTGCCAGTCATATTCACAGCACAGCCAGAGAGAAAGACACAGAAAGGAATAACTGAATTTCAGTATCACAAGTGCCATAATGGACATCATAAAGTACCGTGGGAACACAGAGGGGAAGACAATCCATTCTGCAGGTGGGATCAAAGAGCACAAATGGTAAATGGATGAATAACGGTTTTCTAGGCAGAGATGTTGAGGAATGGATTCAAAAGAAAAGGAAATAATAGGAAGGAAATATGCACGGGTCCTCTATTTTTTCTCATATTCATCACTCCACAAATATCCAGAATATTCATCTGCATATTGTATTTAACACTACTTGAGCTTAAGAATTTGAGCCTACAAAGTTTAAAGGGACCTAACTTTAATAATTTATATAAAATGCAAAAGGAAATCTGGCATTAGTCCTAGCAGCTTGTTTCTTGCAGTCAGAGACTCTCAGAGCTGAGGATCCTGGATCCAACCCATCCTGCAGCTTACCCAGTAGCAAAATCTCTTCCAGCTTCCCTGATACAAGGTCAATCGGTCTTTGTACCAACACAAGGAAGAACAAAACAGAGAGTATGGAGAAGGAGCCAGAGTCCCAGCTCTCTCATTTATAGGCCTCATGACCTTGGGCAAGTCATTTCCCCTCTTCAAGCTTTGGTCTCCAAGATATAAAATAAAGAGTTTAAGCGAGATGACCTCTAGTGTTTCTATAAGCCTCAACTTTTCAGGATGTCCAATGCACAATATCAATGTGACCTAACAGAAAAATGTCATTTTAGTAACCATTTCAATGCTGGTGCTCTTTGGGCTTGTTCTTTGCATAGCATATATGTTGATGCAGGGGTAGCTGGCTCACTAAATACGTCCCGAGTTTGTCAAAGAATCAGAGATCTATCAATAAAGCTAAATGGGGAAAAATGCACACTTTTCCAAAAAAAAGGCAGTTATGTTAATATGTTTATAGACATGATTAGTAGGAAAATGTAAAGACTGTGAGCCTACTGAAGTTGGATACCATGTCTAAATTACTTTATTCCCAAATTTATTACAGCACAGAACCTAGAACACAGGAGATGCTCAGCAAATGCTTATTCAACAGAAAATGCTTCTTCGGTTAATTATCAATTAGTTAATTAATGAGACTAGATGGCACATTTAAAAATACCAAAAATATTAATTCCACTAATGAATGAAATATTAACTTAATATTAATTATATTAGTGGTTAAAAATTATAATCATACTTTTAAGGATTCAGTGCAACACCTCAGAGGCAGAGGAATTTGGGGAATTAGAAGAAATTCTTAGCATTGGATAATACTCCTAGTACAGCTGAAGGTTGCCGAGGAGAATCTATTGCAAGTGGAATTGGCAGGAGACAGCGTGTGACAACTTCAGGTGGAAATAGGATTGGCAGAAGAGCAAGTTTAAGGACACTGTGCCTCATCAAGGTGACTTGTTAGAGGAAAAAAGTTTTCCACTGGCTGAGTGTCACAATATTAGGCAACTCTCTCTGTGCAGCAATCCCTAGGCCATAGCATCTTCTTCTGCCATACTTTTTGGATGGAGCAGGGGAGAGTGTTGTTGGGGGAATGTACAAGCAGATGTACAGCAGGTCCACAGAGGCTTTTTTGGCTGAGAAAGTCCCAGAGTGTAGTTCTCACTTGCTCTGTAGCATCCTAGTACTCTAATACTCTTTGCTTATTAATATTAAACTTTCTAATAAAATAGAATGTAACAAACTGTCCAGACAAGCAGGAAGACTTCTGATACATCCACCCTGTTATAAGCATAATAACATTTATCAAAAACAGAATGGTCAGAATGCCCAAACATCTGCATAGATTTTCCTTTCATTCATTAATTAATGTAGGTAATTGTTATATATAATCTTTCTCAGCCTCCATATTGTTCTAGTCTAATGCCTTTAATGGCCCTGATAGAAACATAGATTTTCCTCTGAGATGTTAGCTCCAGGGATGCTGAAATGGTTAGGAACTGTATGGAGAAGCAGTTTGCCACTCCTGATACACATGTAGCTGCACTGCTTGGATCTCCCTTCAAGAAAGACCTTGCTGCTCAGTTGTGAGAAGTACAATTAGCTGACAGTCTCCATCTTCGCCATCCTCGGACTCCGCTACAACCACATTAGAGTTGAGGCCACACACTTCTTCAGCCAGTCACAAAGTCCTGCAGGAGTACTAAGGCTGGGCCATTTGTGCCCAACGTGGGACTCCTCTAACAGACGCTCTTCATTGTGGAGCTCCCTATTGATTGGCCAAGACTTTAGCAGATCCACACGTGGTTGAGGCTCTCCTTGCCCAATCCTGCTTCCTCCCTCTCCATTTGCTCACAGGCGTCCCCCCTTCCCCAACAAAACATTTGTCCTTCTAGCTCTGTCTCAGTGTCTGCTTCCCAGGAACCCAGGTGACATATCAGGGAGATGTGGAGTGTAACTCCAGTGGGGTGCAGGTGCTTTCTACCTGAGCCCCTTACCTGCTGCCCAGGGCTGCTTCCGTGAGCTCTCACTCTTCACATCAGCGAGAGGTGAGTCAGACACCAGTGCACTGTCTTCCTCTAGCTCCAGGAAACATGCAGCTTCTCCAGGAATATCTCTGAAGCTCTTCTCACTAGGCTTAAGAGGAGGAAGGAATCTCCCCTCTCTCCTTCCCAATGTGGGAAGAGGTAGGAAGAGTTTAATGATTCTGTCCAGAGAAATATTTCTCTAAGCCTTGATTTCTCTCTTACTTCTCCAACTTCTTAATAGGATGAAGTGGGTAGTTGAGAGTTCTTACCACACACACACACACACACACACACACACACACACACACACACACACAAGTAATAATAATAGGGGTGGGAGGAAACTTTGGGAAGCAATGGACAGGTCTATGGCCTTGATGATGGTACTGGCTTCATGGGTGTATACTTATCCCCAAAATATGGACAGCTTTTTAAATTTCAATCATACCTTAGTTTTTAAAAAAGAAAGTTCTCAGGCACCTCTTTGTAAGTCCTGCTCAAGCGGCCCAGCATCTGATTTTGGAATAGGGAGTCATGGCCACCTTTTTTTCTGTTCTATGCATATGGGTTTCCACCCATGGGGCAGAAAGAGTCCTATTTTAACATCCTGCTACATAAAGAACATTTAACTTCAGAAATAATGGCTATCAAAAGCCTCACCTTCTGCTATAGCCAGCAGAAAAGCAGTTTATCTGATCTATATAAACCCTGGTCAAATGTACTCCGTTGGGATGAGTTGGAGGCATTATATTGCTCTCTTCCATGGAGTCTCTTCACTTCAAGAAAATAACAAGATTGTGAAAGTCACTGAGAGCTGGCTTTGTTTTTCCTAGGTTTTGTTTTGC
>RJWJ010043802.1:0-12442 GCA_004363605.1 Indri indri | reverse complement strand
GTTAGTCAATTACTGTATTTTTACTTTAAAATTATACCTATAGGATGAAATGAATAAAATGGAAAACTCAAGCTGATTAAAAGCTGAGGAAATAATTTCAACACTTTTATCTTTCTCATAAACCATGTTAGTTATTAGCATAAAAGAGAAAACACAACACTATAGCCTTATGTTTTTGTGCCTTTTTGGTGCACACAGTAATAACACTTTGAGATACTGAGGAAAATTTCCTGGTACAACATTATAGTGAGAATTATACATACTTCTTTTTCTATGTCTTATATTAAATTGTAATTTTGTATTTAACACAGCATATTAGTCAGTGTTCTCCAGAGAAACATGACAACTAGAATATATATTGATATATAGAAAGAGATCTATTAGGAAAGACTGACTCACGTAATTATGAAGGCTAAGAAGTCCTGTGGTCTGCTTTTGGCAAGCCAGAGGCCAACTACCAGTTCCAGTCCAAATGTTAAGGCCTGAGAATTAGGGAGCCAATGTTGTAAGTGCCAGTTAAAGACTGAAAGTCAGAGAACCAGGAGCAAAGATATCCTAGAGTAGAAGATGGATGTCTCAACTCAAGCAGGAAGAGATAATTCCCCCTTCTTCCACATTTTCGTTCTATTTGGGCCCTCAAAGGATTGGAT
The DNA here is from genome assembly GCA_004363605.1 of Indri indri. NCBI lineage: Eukaryota > Metazoa > Chordata > Mammalia > Primates > Indriidae > Indri > Indri indri. Next base: position 11,792 of record RJWJ010043802.1, on the reverse strand, counting down.
GGTGCCCATCCCCATTGGTGAGCGCAGCTTTCTTCACTCAGCATGTTCATTCAAATGCCAATGCCTTTCTGAAACACTCCCACAGACACACTCAGAAATAACATTTACCAGTTGTCTGGTCATCTGTTAGCAAAGCTGACACATAAAACTAGCCATCACACATGAAGACAGGGCATCTCGTTGAAGTTCAAACAACAAAAATTACTTGATGGATTAAAGAATAAGAACTGTGAGGGTAAAGGCTCCAAAATTATTAATCACAAAGACAAAGAAGAGATTGAAAATGTTTCAGTATTTTTTAATCGTAGTAGCAACAGTTTTATAAGCCTCGCTTAATATTAGCAAATAACAGCTCCTGTTAAAAGGAGAAGAGTTGCAATAACATAGAAATCTTTCAGTTATTATGAATCTTGAAGAATTTGCTGAAATAAGTTGTAAAATGCAATTGTAAGTCTTGTATAGCATCAGATCATCAAGGCTGACTTGATTATAATTGTCCCCAAATTCTGATTTGGGGAGATGGAATTGGTATGGCAATTTATGTCACTTTAAAGACTATAATGTATCATCTGTACTAAAAATTATACCTATTTTTTGTCATTGTATTTTCTCACCAGTACAATCTATCTCTTCACATTTATGCTGATTTTCATATATACATATACATATGTACACACAGACACATATATGATTAACAAGTGTGTATTATGTTCTCCATTTTTGAAAGTTCTTAATGACTGAAATGCACATTGCACATCATATTGATAACTCGTTATTCTAATTTTTATATATGAGATGGCTGTAATTAAAAGTTTTATTTTTACCTTAATTTTTGGTAATTTAAGAATGACTTCCTAAAGATGATTCACCTGAACACACAGAAATTTACTGGGATATTTGTATCACCAGAATAAATTAGGATTATCCTTCATGTGAATGTAATTTTCCAAAAAAGTGGGAAATGATTCGAATGGCTTCCATGATTTAAGAACTCTCACACAGAAGAAAGAACATCACTTTAAAAAATAGAAGGGAAAATCCTTTGCTTTGTACAATTGCAAAGAAAAGAAAAATTGCTCTGTACAGTGCCGAATTTCTCATACTAGCTGTGGAGCAAACAACCACAGGAACAAGACAATTGAATGGTTTTACAATTTAATAGGCCCAATTCACCAATGAGCACCTTGACAACAGAATAGATGTAGATTTCTTTTTTTAACACAAAATCACAGATGATTATTTCCTCCCTCAAAAATTTTGGATAGCAAAGAAAGTAGTATCCGTCAACCTTTGGAAAACAATGCTATGATCATCTTTCTGAATTATACCACAGAACAAAAATATTCCAAAAGCAGTTTGCAGTATTAATACAGCTATACTTTGTGAACCTTTTTGCAAAACATGTCAAGTATGTAAATGATATAGGAGATGGTTAAACTTCTATCTTTATCAAATTATTTATATATGCATTTTACTAGTATGCTTAAGATTTTACTGAGGAGAAATTACTCAATACAACACTGTAGTGAGAATTGTAAATACTACCTTTTCTGTGTCTTATGTTACATAGCGATCGCTTGTCCTTTCAGTTTATTTTCTTCTTGCTACCTTCCACTATGTAATTGAATAAACCTATTAGATATTTATTTTTTATCTGCTCTGTCTTTTCAATTCTGTTTTAGATAATCTTGATCCAATCACTCATCATGCCTAAACTGCTAATTTCATTGTGACCTCATCTCTGTATCTTTTTGTTTCTAATCCACCTGATATGTTCTATCAAAATTATCAGTCATATGTAGTATCAGTGTATGTCCCCATTTACCATCAGTCCTGGCTTATAACTCCTGTCCAGGAGAAATTACTAATAGTGCCCTGTTTCATTCTCAAAATTTTTCCATTTTTCTGGATAAATTTATGATCACCCAAATTCATAAGCAACTATGTTGCTCCCAAACCAGACTTATGATTGTTTTCAAAATACACTTGAGGAAATGTAACCTTTCATTCACAATTTAGTTTTCAAATTGTATTTCAATGGTGGCTGGAGCTGGCTAATATTGGCTTGAAAAATCTCATTTTCACATTGGTAGCTTGAAATTAGCTACAGTGGGAATATTTACACTATGTTGATTGGCAAACACTACAAATTAGAACTTTTTTAAACAAAGAGTTGATAAACTAGTATACCACTGATGATATCACCAATCTTTCTCACTTTCCATCTAACTGTTTTATTTTTTATAGGTGTACCAAAATTTAGTTAGCTGTTGCCTTGTCATTGGAACCCTACTGCCCTCCTTCCTTCCCTCCCCCCTCCCTCCCTCCCTCCCTCCATTTCTTTCTCCTTCCTTTCTTCCATTCCTCTCCTTCCCTTTCTAATTTACCATTTTTTTGTAGTCATAACTATTTTTATTATAGTGAGTGTGTATATATAACATGCATAAATGTACATACTTATGAAATATTCATTGTATATTCCTGAAATAAGAATGATAGGTCTTAAAATTCATCTCTTTGCTGATACTAATAGTCCCAAACAGTGGTGGACACTGGAAGTTGACATTTTGAACACTTTTATCATTAAAGCAACCAAGGCTAAAAGCATAGTACAGCAGTTAAAAGCACATATTCTGGAGGTTTCAAATCACAGCCCTTTCATTTATTATTAGAGAGACATTAGGAAAATTATGTAACCTTTTTGTGTCCCATTTCCTAATGCGCAAAATGGAAATAATAGTACTTAGTTCATGGGGTTGTTATAAGGATTAATGACGAAACTTAGTATCTATCAAGCATTTAGAATAATGCCTGACACATGGTGAGCTCTATATAAAGATTTGTTAAATAAAACTAATATGGCAATACACATTAAAATCATCATAATAAACTGTATAAATTATTTATCTGTTTTACATGACAATATGTATATTTTGGATGAAATGTGTATGTACTCCACACAAATACATAAACTTAACAAATTTGGTAAACTATAACTTTCATTCATTTTGTGTTCTTCTAAACCTATCATTTTTATTTTCATTATCATGTTCAAAGGGGGGAAGGACCCAATTGCAACTATTTTAAAGTTGCTTAAATCATATAAGCCAATCTAAGAACAAGTAAAATTGAGGTTTTAGTGAATTATCAGAAGTTTGGGGTTAGTAGTATAATAAAAAAAAGATCATGGGGATATTAAATTGATATTTAAAAAGAAAATAAGGGAACTAAGAAATAGCAGCATTTGATGGAAGTCCACAATCCCTAAGACCTTAGAACTATTGTCCAAACCTATGGGGACAGTGGGAGCAAGAATATTTGAAGAGAAATTTTGTACCTGTCTATCCAAATTTGAGTGCAGGGGATAGGGGACTTACAGGTAGAAATAAAGTTGAGTTACACAAGATTAAAAAAAACCCAATATATTAAACCTAATGAGATCAACTATTAATTATAATAATAATTTTAAAGTTCATCAGACAAATCACTTCAAATTATCAATTTTCATTGATTATAGTAGATAGAAGATTGGCCTAAATGTTGGTTGATTATAAACCTAGAATTTTTAAAATTTACCTTTACAAATACTCTAGGGTTTAGCCAAATGGGAAAACCGTAGCTAAATGAAAGTGCTAGCAGTTTGAATTTCAAAGCTCTGATTTATGATTATAGAAAATACCTCCACGGTTGTTTTTCTAGGCACATGCATGGGAGGTGGAATTGCTGAGTTCTATAAGGTGCTACGTTAGGCTTTAACATGCCGAGCTGTAGGGTGGCTGGCTCTCTGATGCAGTTCTGGAAAGTTAGTTTATACAGAATTCCGTTGCAAGGTTGTGCTTTCGCCGTAAGAAAAGCAAAGACTTTATTGGAGAAAGCCTTTTAGCCTTTGTCCCACCCTCCCCTACTCACGACATTTTTAATCTCTGGTCTGTGGACATGGTTATCTTGGTTACAGCAGTCAATTTACAAGCATGAGAAAACAATAATATGGTGACGGCCAAAATCCTAAAGATATCAGACTCAAAAGCTGAAAAATATCTAAAATCTGGGTTGTCGTGGAGGCTGTGTAACAGCGTTCAAAGCTTATATTTGGTTTACTTTTTTGCATGAGAAAAACTCATTATTTTTTTTAAAAACTACAATTTGTAGGTTGACTAGTATTAGCAACCAAAATGATTTCTAACTACCAGTTGAATTTGTGTGTGGCTGAAAATGCATATATAAGAACAATAGATTTAAACTTTCTTGAAGAAATATTGACCACTAAACTAGCAAAACCAATTGTATTTTCTTTCTACAACCAATGGGACATCTACTCTTTGAAAATATTTTCTCATCTATATTACTTTCTCCCACAGTATTTTATTTACCAAAGCACGAAATAAAATAACAGTGTTCTCTTTAATGAACTTAATTTAAAGATAAGCTTATTTACTTTTTCTTCATGGTTTTTAATAATTTATAAAATATTGATTTTTAAGACAAAAGAATAAAACTTACAGCAATTTTTTTAAGTGGAAAGGGTCCCTCTGGAACACTGCTGATGGTTCCTTCTACACGACAGGAATGTCTTTAATTGAAATAACAGGTCTGTCTTCTCACTGTCATTCTGATGGTTGACTTTGGAGGTAGAACAGGAAATTCCTAAAGTGAACTCCTTCCTTTCTCCTTTATTTTGTAAGTGAATCTGTCTACAGAAAGTGTTTTTCAGATCCTCTCTTTCAGGTGTAACCACCTTGCGTGGAAGGCCACCTCTGCGCAATAGTGCCACCACTCTGAGGGTATGATGTGGTCTTCCAGATGCCCACCAATATCTAGCTTTTCTTGCATTAGAGATGACGATGTGAATACATTTTTGGCAAGGAAAGTTGAAAGAAATTGATATGCAATCTTACAGCTCATCCCCTACCCCTTAAAAAAGTACAAAACAGAATGCACACACACACAAAACTTCCATATGCTCTTTTCTATGCTGGATGACATGGAGATGATGACGAGGACAATCTGGAAGCTGAGTGTTGAAGATAATGTCATTTGATAAGCCTGACTGCCCAAATACATGCCTGGAAGAAAGTGGCCTCACCAATCTGTGCATCTGCTCTCCTGCTGCATGAACAGAAAATGAACTTACTGTGCGCCAGAGCCATATATATTTCTGTTCTCCTTGTAACAGCAGTTAGCCTATCTAAATTGATAAAGTGGGTAAGTTTATCTAAATTAGAATTTGATGTCAGAATATGCAAATGCTAATGACTATAAAATATTTATCTTAAGCTTCAATCATGTCTTACTAAAGGCAGGTTGAGATTATGTCTTTGGAATTTACACCCTGACCTTATTTTTCTCTGGGTTTAGTACCAGGATGGAGAAAGTAGGTGCTATTTATTGGCCTCACTCCAAGATCCCAACAGCAGCATGGCACATTAGTAGTTTATGCCCAAGGAATAAAGTTAGCTTTGTTTACCAGTAGGTGTTAGACTTCCAGTCATTAGTGTTATTAAAAATAATGTTCTTATGTTTGTATGACTTTTTAAAAAGTGTTAGAGACATTATATATAACCATATAATAGTATTCGAACAATTAAAAGAATATTGAGCTTCCGCTATATACTAGCACAAAGTAGAGACATTAAAACAGTAAATGTGATTAATATTTACAACAGATATCAAATTCTTATTTGTAATTTGGCTTACCTAACATTTTTTAAAAAATAATATTAAACTAGATAAAATGGTAATGAAAAAGTTGCAATATCAAGAACATCAAAACACATACTACAAGAAAACAAGATTGAATCCTACATATATTAAATATAAGAAAACAACTTGCCAGAAATTTTTAAATATTATGATATTATTATCATAAATAATAATTTTCTAACCATCAGTCTGACTTCTATTTTTTCATTATTTGACTCTGAAAATTAACATTTTATGCCTAAAAAACCCGAGAAATTATACATTTCAAAAAATAACATCAAACACAATTAATGCAAAATAATCCATTATAATATTTGCCATATATAAATAAGCATTCAATAAAATATAGATTCAATTTCTAATTCTTTTCCCTTCATTAATCCTTTTTTTCCTATTTTCTCCAGAGGCAGTCACTATTGTGATATTTTTAATTCTTCATTTAAAAATATATCTTTCCGGGGGAGGGCGCAAAGTCAAGATGGCCAACTAGAGACATTGCTTTTCGGATTATCCCTGCTGGCAGGTGGAATATTGGACTGAGGAAAGCAGAAAGCACTTGCAGCCCAGGTGTGGATCACAGGAAGAGGCAATAGAGGCATCTTGGGACCCAACTGAGAAAAACTGCGAAGCTGAGAAAAAAGAAGACAGAGGAGAGAAGACAGCGCTGTGATCCAAACCCAGAGAGGCTCCTGGGCTTCCCCTGCCCCACATCGGTAGCATCCGGATATAAGACATTTTGGGGGTGCTCCCATCCTCCGTAAGCCCAGGCACGGTGGCGATGTGGGAAGAGCAGGGTAAATCAACGACCCACAGGAGTCTAGGTGTGCAGAAGGGACACCCCGCCGGAGAGCGCCACGAGAGACTGCAGTGTCGGCTTTCTCACACCTGGACCCTCCTCTGCACCCCTCCAGTCACAGCATCGGGAATCGTGACTTTAGCTCTTGGCCCAGCTGGTAGCCACGGCCCCTGTTGGGGTAGCTTAGAAATGTTGGGGTGACCCAGGGAGCGTGCTGGCGTAGAAGCGTCTGCGGACGCGACAGTCTGCACAGGTGTGGCTATTGTCCGAATGGTAAGGACATTCCAAGGGCAGGAGGAACTGAAAGCAGTTTCTCTGCTGGGGTGGGAACTGCTCCAGGACTGCCGTCAAGAACGTCCGACCTGCCGGAACACTGGCCTGGCCACAACCCCGAGATTTATGTTCTTATTTTGTTTTAGGCTGAAAAAGCTTTACTGAGGCCAATGTGTACCGGGATATCTTAACCTTTATCAGCGATCTTTAAAGGTTACCTGAATGACGTGTCCCTGTTGTAATCTTTTCGGAAATCTTTAGAACTTGCTTGCCTGTGGGAGAGCTAGAGCGCTGTTCGCTTGTACGAGCTCAAGTGAGCTTTTGTTCTTAGAACGAATAAGCATGAGTGAGGAATTACTCTCAGGACTCTTGGTCTGCAAAGCCCTGAGACCCCGACCCCGCTCTTTGTCTTCTGGCGTCTGGTTTCCTACTCCTGCGCGAGGCCGCTTCCGGCCCTGTGGGCGGGGGGATCTGCCACAGCGCCCCCCGGCCCCCACAGGGTGCTGCGGGCCCGGCAGCACGCAAGGGCTGCGTCTCCGTGGCCGGCGACACTCCCGGCAGAGCCTGCCCCTGAGAGGGCCCCGCGGTTTGTGAGCCTCCTACCCAGGCACGTCGTGGGTTCACGTTCTGACAGCTCGGACAGGCGGGCTGGAACCGGCGTCCCCCAGACGGGAGACGCTGCAGGGAGACACGGGAGCGGGGGCTCGGTCCCCGACAGAGGTGGCCAGGAAGCCCTCGCGGGCGCACCCCCAGGAGAGCGGGACGGGCGCCGAGGACCGGGACCTGTGAGCATACCCGCTCCGCCCCGGCCCGCCCCGCCGCAGAACCGCCCTATTGGCTGTGCGTGCGCGCTCGTAGTAAACTAATGTGGTACGTGGTTCCCATGGCAACCAAATGCCTCCAGCACGCAGCGAACAGGAGCAGCGGTTCCTCCCCGACTCGTTACAACACGGAGTACCGCCGGAGCCAAGAACTTGAGAGTGGCCACTTCTCCCGGGCAGGAGCATGCCCCTGGCAGAGGCCCCTGCAGACAGACAGGCCTACCTCTCGCCCCTTCGAGTCTTCTGGTGGAACAGGTGTGCGCAACTGGGGACCCCACCCCACCTGCCAGCGTCCTGTGGAGATGCACACTAGTGGGTCACACACACATACTGAGGGGTAGTTTGGGAGCTGGTCTCCGTGATGAGGGAACGCACATGAATTCATCTGATGCAACAGTGCTGCGGAGTTACAGGGAGCGAAGAGGGAAGGCGCCCATCCCACCCCTCAGAGAAACTGTGTTAGTGGACAAGAACCAAAAGAGCCTGGTCTGAAGCTTTACCTCTCCAGACATTAGACCCCTCCCTCAGGAAAGCCCACCCGGTTTAGAGAGATTGCCCTGAACGTCACAGAAGAGCTCCGCCTAGTGGCCAGATAAGCAACCTCTCAGACATACCCAGGACTTGCAAAGCCCCTGGGGCTCTCCAATCCAGCCACAATTTGTCTTGCTTCTCCCCCACTTCAGGGGGAGTAGAGATCAAGTAAACCCCTGGGAGCTGCAGGGTCCTTTCTAAAGCTTGGGGCATTTGTATGCCCCACCTGCGGGAACAGAACTTACCACAAGCACAAAAGACTATCTTGGCAGCTGCCTATTGCACACAAATACCAATCAATTGGGGGGGGGGGGGGGGGGGGGGCGCGGAAGGTCCATAGGAAAACAGGGGGCCTTCCAACTCACAAACAGGGACTGGCTGATTCGTACTCAAAAATACCACACACCATCACCAAGATTAAGCTGAGGGACCACACTTTGGGGAAGAGGTGAAGTGCACAGCATAGAGGTAACCTGAAAGGTCCACCTAACCTGCTAGAATGCCCCGTAGGCAACTCAAGACCAGCTCTCCTCTCCCTGGCATGCTCAAGGATTGATCTTTGGGGATCTGGAGACAGGGCTGTAAGCCGGTTAGTACCACCAGGTCTCAACCAGATAAGAAGGAATCAGTGAAAGTACTCAGGGCACATGAAAAATCAGAGCCAAAAGATGGTTTGTATCCTTACCAAGGGATACCAACCAAAATGAAAAGATTGGAATGACAGTGAAGAATTTTGAATACGGGTAGTAAGGAAACTCAATGAAATACAAGAAAAAATAGACTTCAATGGAACTCTAGAATAAATGGGCCTAACAGACATTTACAGAACATTCTACCCAAAAACCACTGAATATATGTTCTCCTCATGAACTTATGGAACATTCTCTAAAATTGATCACATCCTAGGCCATAAGACATGTCTCAACAAATTTAAAAATAATATAGAAATTATACCATGTATCTTCTCAGACCATAGTGGAATAAAATTAGAAATCAATTCCAACAGAAACACTCAACTCTACACAAAGTCATGAAAATTAAGCAACCTACTGCTCAATCATTATCAGGTCAAGGAGTAAGTTAAGATGGAAATCAAAACATTCTTTGAACTAAATGACAAAGGGGACACAAGTTATCGAAATCTATGGAATTCAGCAAAAGCGGTCATACAAGGAAATTTTATAGTCCTAAAGGCCTACATCCAAAAGACTGAAAGATCAAGAATCAACAATCTAATGAATAGTCTCAATGAATTGGAAAAGGAAGAGCAAACCAATGCCAAACCCAGCAAAAGAAAAGAAACTGTCAGAGCAGAACTAAATAAAATTGATAACAAAAGAATTTTACGGAAGATTTTTAAAAATTTGTCAAGGCATGTTTTGTGGCCTAGGATGTGATCAGTCTTAGAGAATGTTTCATGAACTGATGAAAAGAATGTATATTCAGTGGTTTTTTAGTAGAATGTTCTGTAAATGTCTGGTAGGCCCATTTGTTCTAGAGTTCCATTTAAGTCCTTCATTTCTAGGCTTATTTTCTGCTTGGAGGATCTGCCCTGTTCTGTCAGTGGAGTGTTAAAGTCTCCAGCTATTATGATGCTGCTGTTTATCACTTTCATTAGATCAAGCAGGGATTGCTTTATGAATCTGGGTGCACCTGCGTTAAGTGCATAAATATTTAGCATTGCTGTGTCTTCTTGTTGAATTCTTTCCTTCACCATTATATAATGATCATCTTTGTCACTCTTTACTTTTGCTGATTTGAAGTATATGTTATCTGATATCAGAATGGCTACGCCAGCTTTCTTTTGGTTTCCATTTGCAAGGAATATTATTTTCCATCACTTCACCTTGAGTCTGAATGAGTCCTTGTGGGTTAGATGTGTTTCGTAGAGATGGCAAATACTTGGCTTGTATTTTTTTATCCATTCAGCCAGCCTACATCTCTTGAGTGGGGAGTTCAAACCATTCACATTTACTGAAAGAATTGTTAAGTGGGGTGGATTTCTGTTCATCCTGTTAAGTCCAACGTTATTGCTTTGTTTTACCTTTGAACCATTCAGGTTATGACCTTTAGCTTTTGGGTGGTTTTACACTGATGGGTGTCTATTTTACTAATCCACATATAATGCAGTTCTGAGTACTTCCTGCAGGGTAAGTATGGTCTTGACAAATTCCCTCAGTGTTTGCTTGTCTGAGAAAGACTTTATTTCTGCCTCATAAAAGAAACTTACTCTTTCAGCATACAAAATTCTAGCCTGGGCATTATTCCATTTAAGAAGACTGAGAATGGGGCCCAATGCCTTGTGGCTTCTAAGGTCTCAGTTGAGAAGTCTGCACTTAGTCTGATGAATTTTCCTTGTAAATTACCTGCTGCTTTCACTTTACAGCTCATAGAAGCACAACTTTTGTGTTTTCTTTGGTCAATCTAATGACTATGTGTCATGGTGATTGGCTCTTCATGGTCAATCTCCCAGGAGCCTTTGAGCTTCTTGAACCTGGACATCTATATTTCTAGAACAGAAGATTAATGAAACAAAAAGTTGGTTCTTTGAAAAGACAAACAAAATTGACAGGCCTCTCACTAGATTAATCAGAAACAAAAAAGAAAGGACTCTAATAAGCCCAATCAGAAATGGAAAAGGAGAAATTACAATTGATATCACAGAAATACAAAATATCATCACCAAATATTATAAAAATATCTATGCACATAAACATGAAAATGCTTATAAAATGGACAAATTCTTGAAAGCATACAACTTCCATAGGCTCAATTAGGAAGAAATAGAACTCTTGAACAGACCAATATCAAGCACCAAAATTGAAGCAGCAATAAAAAAATCTCCCAAAAAAAAAGTCTTGGACCAGGTTTTTTCACAGCCAAATTTTACCAGAACTACAAATAACTGGTACCTATGCTACTGCAATTATTTCATAACATAGAGTAGGAAGGAATCCTCCCCAACTCGTTCTGTGTGGACAATATCACCTTGATACCAAAGCAAGGAAAGGACACAGCAAAAAAAGAAAACTACAGACCAACATTCTTTATGAATATAGATGCAAAAATTCTCAATAAAATCCCAACACCCTGAATTCAGCTGCACATCAAAAAAATAATCCACCATGATCAAGTTGGCTTCATCCCAGAGACATAAGGGTGGTTCAACATACACAAACCTATAACTGTGATTCACCATACAAATAGAAGCAGAAATGATGAAGACCATATGATCCTCTCAAAAGATGCAGAAAAACATTTGAAAACATTCCACACCCTTTTATGTTAAGAACTCTTAGCAAAATAGGTAGAAATAGAATATACCTCAATATTTGAAAGCCGTATATGACAGATACACAGCCAACATCATACTGAATGGGGAAAAATTGAAAGCATTCCCACTTAGAACTGGAACCACACAAGGTTGCCCACTATCACCACTCCGTTCAACATAGTGCTGGAAGTCCTAGCCAGAGCAATCAGGCAAGGGAAGGAAATCAAGGGTATTCACATGGGGAAAGAAGAGGTCAAAATATTGCTCTTTGCTGATGATGTGATCTTATATCTAGAAAACCCCAAAGAGTCTGCCAAGAGACTCCTGTAATTGATAAATAAATTCAGCAAAGTTTCAGGTTACAAAATCAGTGTACACAAATCAGTAGCATCCCTAT
>RJWJ010043801.1:0-12433 GCA_004363605.1 Indri indri | reverse complement strand
GTCTCCTCATTAGTAAAATGGCAATAATAACCACCCTACTTTGGGGTGGCTGACGTGTCTAAATGGAAGATGAGACAGTGCTTGTAATACACCCTAGGAACAGCTCTTGGGATTCTAGAAACCAGGCCGATGTGTAGGGGTAGGATGGTGGGGACACTACTAGTATCTTCCAGAAGCTTCCCTAAGGCTTCCCTTCAAGCTTTCCCCACCTGAGTCCCCTTGCCCAGCCCTTCATGCCATGAGAAAAGCATCTTTTTAAAGACAAATGACACTCAGGGCTAGTGTTAGCCCATATGTCCCCTTTGTACAAATGAGACAAGGTGTACACTTGGTGAGCATAGCACGGCTAGATTCGGGTCCCCACTTACCATCTGAGCAGGCACTTTGTGCAATGAACAACCTGTACAGGTGTGGAAACTGGGGTCAGTCCTATGCCTACTCCAAGAGGGATAAAGACATTTATGAGCTGAAGAACCATGAGTAAAATCACGTAAGCTCTATGAGCTGCAGTTTACTCATCCGGAAGATAGGGATCAATGCTGTATAGGGTTGCCAGAGGTTCTTACCCCAAATGTAGGCCTTTTAGCATTAATGCTACAAACCATACCAAGTATCCCATTTGAAAACTTTTACATATAGATGGCGCCTCCAAGAGGCTTCACCTCCTGGAACACAGAGAGAACTAGCCTCAATGACAAAGTCCTTTTCTACCCTTTAAGCCACAGAAAGCAAAGCTCCTGGCCAGCGCAGGCCCAGGCTGTGGGACCCTACTGCTCCCCCAAGAAATAGCTTTGTTTATTAAAAGGGGAGGGCTGGGAAGGGGTGGGGGATGAAAACTCACCTATGGGTACAACGTACACTGCTCAGGTGATGGGTGCACCAAAGCCCAGACTCCAACACACACGGTATAGACATATAATGTAATTCAACTTGTACCCCCAAATGTATTAAAATAAAAATAATTTAATAAAAAATAAAATACAACTTTATGGGTAAAGAAAAGAGAAGGGGCATTTAGTCTAGTGGTCAAGTTTTTATTTTACCCAACGAAAAGCAAAAACCGCAAGCTGGCCCCTCAGAACCGAATGCTCGCAAATTCCAGGGGTACCCCAGGGCCAGAGCGAAGCTTGCCAGACCCCCAGCACACAGTAAGACCCACACTTCACTGGGCAGAACCAGACTGGAACCTCCTGTGGGGGAACAAAGGAGGAAACCCAGCCCTGACACACAGACATCATCATGCTCGTGTTCCCAGCTTGCTCCTGCCCCCAGGCCCTGCGACATGGGGAATCTCAGTGGTGGCCACGGTCCCTCTTGTGCCCCTTGAAGCCTTACCCCCCGACCTCTGCTACCATACCTCCACATTAGGAGCTGAGTGATCTCAGGCAAGACAATTAGCTGCTCTGTGCCTCGGAACCTCAGTTTCCTATCCTGTAAAATGGGTGATAATAGTTATAGTAGACCCTTAGGCTGCTGTTAGGTTCCCAGGAGACATGAGAATGCCCAGCACAGTTCCTGGCACATAGAAGGAAATGTGAGTTCCTTCATCTTCATGATGTGCCCATCTGTCTCCCTCTCCTTCTCCACTTGCCAGAGTCTCAGATCCTGGTGGGCATTGTGCGAAGGGCCCAGCTGGTGCAGGCTCTCCAGGCTGAGTCCTCTTCCTGGGCTCCAGGACACCAGGTGGGTACTTCTGAGGGGTGTTAGGACCGGCTGGGGCAGGGGTGGGTGGGCAGCAGGGCTGTGAGTGGGGGGATGGCTGATCTCCTGTGGGACAGGGGGTCTGAGAGGGGAAGGAGGAGGCTGGCCCAGCCGCCCCTAACCCTTCCCCCATCCCCAGCGGTGTCTCCAGGACATCTTGGCTGGGGGCTGCCCCACAGAGCCAGTGACCCTGCAGCTGTCTCCAGAGACCTCCCTGCACCAGGTAATGGGGGGAATTCAGCAACGCAGGCAGACGAGGCCCCCTGGGGTGGAGGGGAAGAGCCCGACCAGACGGGAAACCCAGGCTCCAGCTCCCCTACCTCGCCATGTTGCTTCCTGCTCCTCCCGGACCTGCTTCCTCATCTGCAGAATGGGCGTAGCGTTCCTGCCCCGTCCGCCCGCTGACGCAGAGACCAGGGCAGTGGGGGGGCTCGGGAACTAGCCTCCGGGCCGAGAGAGAGTGGTGTGGCATCGAGGCGCACGTGGGTTTCAGTTCCAGGCCCGCATTCTCCCTGTGTGATCTTGGACAAACTACTTAACCAAGCGGGACGGAGCCCGCACCTGGGGTGGGGGAGGGGCAGAAAGAGGCGGGGCACCTGCGGGTGGCCCTGGCCCCTCTGCGGCGGGACGACGCTGGGGAACGGGCCCTCCCCGCGCCTCGCCCAGCCCCTCGCGCAGACTCTGGCGCCCCCTCGTGGCCACTCTGGGCACCGCAGGCCCGAGTCTCCGGTCTTCCGTGCACACCAGGCCCCACCCAGCTCCTGGCACAGGGCCGTGGGGCCGTGGCCCAGAGGGGCAGCGTGGATACCCCCTGCCCTCCAGTGCTTCCTAACGTTCCCCTCCAGGCGCACCACCTCTTCGAGCTGTTGAACCTTCAGCTGCTCTACGTGACGTCGCGGGGCCGAGCTGTGGGCTCCGTGTCCTGGGCCGAGGTACCGGGGTCCTGAGGGCGGAGGGAAGCGGAGGAACCCTGCCCGAGCAGACAGGGGAGGTGGGGGCCACCAGCACCTTCCCGTGCAAATCTGGGGGGCCTCGCAGGATTCTGATGAGCCCCACTTCCTGGGCCAGAGTGGCCACTGGGCCTGGCCACCCCTACCTTGTTTTGTGGCCAGTGGCCAGCCTGCCCCTCTCTGGGCCTCAGTGATCCCATCTATGCAATGGGGAGGCATGGGCTCTCCCAGTCACCCCAGAATCGACTATTAGAGGAGTTGATGCCCCCACTCTCAACCTCCTCAACATCCTTCCTCCAAAAAAAACACACCCTTTTCTCTGTTCTAGATGAAGAAGGCCATTTCCAACCTGACAAATCTGCCAGCCCCAAAGTGAGCCAGTCTGCTAAGATGAAACAGGGCACCTCAGCTGCCCTGTGACCGAGGCTGGGCAGAGACCCTGCCTCCCCTCCCCCGTCACAACACGCCCTCCCCACCAGCCCAGCTCACCTTGGCAGAGCAGGCAGCTCTAACCTAGCCCTGAACAGGGTCCTGTGTTCACTATGCCCATCCTGGGTGGGGCAACGGCTACTACCTTGAAGGACAAATGCCACCTTGGACAGAGCTCAGAGCATGAGATGGCAAAAAAAGAAAAAAAAAGCACAGCACATGGCAGATGCTCAGGAATGTTCATCAAACTCAGGAATGAAGAGATTGGAGTATACTGTCACCAAGGGTGGGCATGGCTGGGGGTTGTCTGCTTCCCAGCCAGAGGCTCCTGAGAAAAATAAAGCTGGTCCCCTTGTCTCAGCTCCAAGGGTGTCCCGACTCCTGAGCTCCTTCCCCGTGCTGGCCCAGAGGTAGCTCCTGGGGCCGTGGAGGCCACACGGTGCTGCAGGGCTGGGTCCCCATCTCCTCCTCCTGACAGGGAGATGTCCAGGAGAAAGGGTCTCCCACCAGGTCTTATGATGTCCTCATGCATAAGCAGGACCCTGGGGCCCAGTGATTTTCACCCTGGCCCTGGTCCCCTCCTGGGCTGAGCCACAGTTGATAAAGTGGGGTCCCCGGGTGTGGCTCCTCGGGGAATCCACAGAGCCTCTGGCATCCCCCACAGGGCCTCTCCTGGCCGAGTGGTAGCAGGTCACCAGCTCTGTGTACGTGTTGGGGGGCTCCTCCCCTAAGTCCCTCGGCACCCCCTGCCCAGGGGCCCAAAGTCACACCTTTCCCAGCAGAGACCAGGCCAAGTTCATCCAGGTGAATCCATGACTTTAATGTCTTCAGAGAACTTTGGGGAGATGGGAGTGGGACGAGGAGGTGAGTGGGCTCCCTGAATGGGGTGCACAGGCACCAAGGAAGCAGGCTCAGAGAGTGGGGGACAGACGCTGGGAGAGACAGACGTCCTCGTGAGGAGCTGAGGAGTGAGGCTTAGCTACCAGAGTGAAGTGGCTGCCCCCCTTTGATGGGGGCAGATATACAGAGGGGTGGGGAGGGACTGAGCCCCAGGGTCAAGGCCCCACTCCAGGCCCCACACAAAGTGTCCGCCTGGGGCCAGCTGCCCTGGTGTCTGCAGAGAGTCCTTGAGCTCCCTGGAGGCAGACACCCCACTGGGGAAGGTGCCCACCTGCACCAAGTGATGAAGGGAGGAGGGGCTATGGCTCCCACTGCTGGAGGCAGGTCCACTGAGGCACAGAGTGGTCCGCAGGAGTGCTGGCTCCCCGCCCACCCTGTCTGCCCCGATGGGTCAAGAGATGCCCAGGCCTGGACCGTGGGGTCCTGATGTGCCCAGGCTGCCCACCAGGCAAGGTTGTGGTGTGGGCTGGCGCTGGACCCATGCAGCCCCCGCCTCAGTTGTAGAACACCTCGTCCTCCTCCCACAGGGAGCCACCGTCCACCGACGGGAGGGAGCCCGGCAGGCGGGCCCCACCCTCGGGCCCCAGGGCCCCTGGCAGCCGCTGCCGATGCTGCTGTGCTGGGCTGGGGGGCTGCGGGCTGGCGGCTGTGATGGGGGGCTCCTCGGGAGAGGGCCAGGCGTTGGAGGAGAGGCCGGGGGAAGAGAAGGCCAGAAGGCTGTCATCCTGTGAGGGGCCGCTCGGGAGGCTGTCCTGCAGGTAGATGCTCTCCAGGTCTGGAAAAGCAACGGGGTGGGGGGAGGGACGGTGTCCTGGATCCTGCCCCTCACCCTGTCTGGGTGTGAGAGGGAGGGCAAGGGGCAGAAGACCTGCCTCCAAATCCTAGTGTCACTGCCGAGCTGTGTGACCTTCGGCAAGTCACTGGACCTCTCTGAACCCAGTTTCCTCCTTGAGACAGTAAGCGGAGTAGTTAGGAGTAGGCTTGGAGCCAGCCTGTGCACTCTGAGAACTGGGACAACCAGGCCTCCTCCTGGGCCTCCGTCCCCTCCCGTCCCTCCCTTCCTGGTCAGAGGGAGGGTTAAAAGCAATAGTGCACGTGCAGGCTTCCCCCAGGACCCAGGCTCCTTGGGGCCCTCAGTAGGAACCGGGTTCTGGAAAGGTGGTTGGTTGTGCCTGGTGGTAAGTTTCAGATCCAGGCCCTGACGTCTCTAGCTGTGCAATCTGGGGCAAATTTCTGAACCTCTCAGTGCCTCGGTTTCCTTATTTGTAAAATGGGGACAACAGGTCCCACTTCCTAGGGCTGTTGTGAGGACTTCGTGAAATACCACGTGCACAGCCCTTAGCGTAGGGGGCACTTAATTCACATTATCCACTATGAGTATTTGCCCCTTTATGCTCGTGGCAGCCCCGGGCAACGGGCAGGGCAAGATCGACTGGTCCCATTTTATAGATAAAGAAACTAAGGCAGGAAGGGGCTTTCCCGAGGTCACACTGCATTTGGTGGCAGAGCAGGCATCCAGCCTCAGCTCTGCTCCGCCCACCCCCTGGTGCCCGCCAGGCCGTACCCTGGAGCTGGACAGCGTCCTGGGGGCTGCTCTCGAGCTGCAGTTCATCGTCGTCCAGCGAGGACCAGGCGCTCAGCGTAGCCTCTGTGATGGCAAACTGCTCTGCAACCCCTGCGGGGACAGCAGGACCCGGCACCATGGGGGTGCAGGTTGGGGGGCCTCAGTGCCAGCACGGGCTGGCACCGGGACAGGCTAGACGGAGGCCCCTGCTCTGGGCGGCCCATCCATGCCTGGTGACCAAGAGTGCCCGCTAAATGCCCCGTCCACACGACGCCATTATTTCCCTGCCCAGACAATGCCCACACGGTGACCTGGGTCCTCTGAGGACCCAGCTTCGCCCCTGCAGGGCCCCGGCCAGGGTCCCCACCCCCACACTGACCTGCAGCAAAACGCGCCTCGCGCAGCTCGTCCGGGAGGCAGCAGTAACGCTCGTCCTCGGCCGGGGACAGCTCCCAGCCCGACCGCTGGGCACTCCAGCCCTTCCACTCGATGAGGTGGGCCACGCGGCCTCGTGCCATGGCCGTGGGCTTTGTGATGTGGTCCTTGATGCTCTGCACCAGCCCTGGGGGCACGGAGGGCAGTGGGCGGCCGCCCGACACAGGCCCTGCACCACCAATGCCTGCGCCCCCCAACGGCCTGTGCCTACCCAGTGCCCCCGTGCAGCCAGCACCTCGTGCCCACCCCTGCCCTGTCCCCCCAAACTCTACGGCCCCCTCCCACTGGCAGGCCCGCTCCCTCCCAGTGTCCCTCTCCCAGTCGATGTTCCTGCCCACTGGGTGCTTCTCCCCAGCCCGGCCACACCCCTCACTCCCTTTCTGACCAAGTTCAGACCCTTCTGCCCCCCAGAGATCCACTCAAGGATCACCCCGATCCCCCAGCCCTCCCTGTTATCCATTAATTAACACTCCATTCATCAGCATCTCCGGGCTGAGGGTGAGGCCTGGGCGAGTGCAGCAAGCAGGGAAGGCTTCCTGGGAGAGGGGGCCTGGTGTTGGGCTTGGAAGGCGGGTTGGGTTTGGACAGATGGAGGCGAGACTGGGCTGTTTCAGGGATGAGAAGAGGATGAGGCAGGAAGAGCCTAGCGTGAGTCTAGGACCACTGGGGGGGGACCTGGGGCAGTGTTAGGACTGGGGCCCGAGAGAGCCAGGCCGAGGGCGCACATGCTCTTACAGTGGGAGCCACCGCGGGGAAACGGGCAGGAGGTGACGGGGAGAGCCGCGTTTAGGAAGAGCACCCCAATCAGAGGGTCAGGGGCCATTGCAGGAGTGGACCCGCTGGGTGTGGACGGTGATGGAGAGGGGTTGTCAGGAACGATACGGCATCTCCATTAGCCAAGGCTGAGGACACGGAGCTGGGCGTCACCAGGGTCCCCGAAGCCGTGATGCAAGGAATGACAAAATTTAAGGAAGTTGGGTCTGAACAAGGGAAACCAGAGCTCTGAGAAAATGGGGAAGATGGCAGTGAGGAACAAGGGGAAGACCCCCCAGTGGGGAAGCGTTGCACCACAGACGGTGTGCGGAGGACGTGGTGGTGTGTCACCGCAGGTGAGGGGAGAGAAGGTGTTTCAGGGGCAGGAAACAGCGCAGGCCCACGTGGGCAGGCAGGGCCACAGGGGGCTCTCTGCGGGGTGCTGGGGGCAGCCGGAGGGGCAGAGAGCCCAGCAGTGTGAGAACGCCGGCCCGGAAGGCCATGTTGGGGCCACCCAGGGCAGATGCCGTGGTAACCACCGAGACCCCCTCGCCTAGCTGGTGTGCCCATGCCCGGCTGCTCAGGTGTCGCTGCTGTGGGCTCACACCTGCACCCTTCTCCAGAGACCTGCCCTGAGCTAACAGGAGCTGCAGAGTCCACCCCCAAGGGTGGCCAGTGACTGACCAGCGGGGGACATGAGTCCAGCCACGTTGCCTTCGAGTGCCGTCAGTTCTGTGGTGCTGGTCACGCTCCCGAGCTCCTGAGGGATCAGGCTGGGAAAGGCTAGACTCCTGCAGCCGCCGATTTGTGTGTGCCCTGCCCGGCCCCCTGCTTCCCTCACTCCCTGCGGGTTTCTCCTGAGAACCCCCCTCCCCGAATCACTCACACAATTCTCGCCGCAGCCCCTTTGTCCAGGGAACCCCACTTAAGGTGACGTGGCTGGCAGAGAGGCAGGGAGACCACGCCAGACAGACATCTGAACACTCCGGCCCACCCCCTCAGAGCTGCTTGAGAACCCAGCAATGTAACCCACGGAGCGGGAACCCTAAGTCACTGGTCCCTGCAGTGACCCACGGAGCCCAGCTTGGAGCCTGGCATTTAGGAACAGGCTGCAACCCTCCCAGCTAGAACTCAGCCTTGCTCTCCCCACGGTAGTGTGTGTGGGGGGGAGAGGGGGATGCAGGGGGGCCGTGCAAACTCCAAGGGCACAAGAGGGGCAGCTGGAACCTACCCACGAGGGACGAGGTGGCCAGGGCTGCCACGTTATAGTTGCCGGAGCAGGGTCTGGAGTTGGACAGGTAGCCATTGGTGGTCTGGAAGCACCTCTAGAGGAAGGGGGAGGGGAGAGCGGGTGGGGCAGACCGCCAGACGCCATCTCCCAGCAGGACCATTCCCTCTCTGGGCAGGTAAAGCCAGGCAGATGCCAGCAACTCCCACAGCGCCCCATCCCCCAGGGCTGGCAGGACAGTGTGCCTGGGCTGGTGTCAGCTGGGGCCAGCCAGACTGGGGGACAGGCAAACGCACTGACCTGCCAAGGATCCCAACAGAAATCCATCTGTTTGTCCTGAAACAAGAGGGGAAGACGCTCAGGCGGGGCTCTACTGCGGCCGCAGATGGCACGCGTCCTGGATCCCGGGGGTGGGGGAGGGTCGGCCCCCTGGTGCTCCATGAGGTCGGGGTCTGCCCACTCGGGGGTCATGGGGGTCATGTGCTGGCGTCCCTGGCATGCAGAGACGGGAGGCGCAGTGGTGGCACTGCGAGGAGGGGCAGCAGGTGCGTCTTTCGGAGCAGACTTGCGTTTGGGTTTTCACTTTGCTATTTCCCTGCTGGGTCTCCTTAGACTGCCCTTAACAGCTCAGGACACCAGTGTCTTCCTCTGTAGAATGGTGACAATGCCATTTACCTCACGGGCTGTGGCGAAGTATATAAAAGACTTAAAATAGGCACAGTGCTTAGCAGGTGGTATGTGCTGGGCGGGGAGGTAATTATATCAGCTAGGAGGTTCACACCACGGCCCCTGGGGCAAGCGTAGAAATTATGCACCAGGATTTGGGGCCCCTGGCAACATCTTCCTAACCTGTCTGGACTGAGAATTCCATTCCTTTTATTCTTGAGGCTGCTAAGGAGTCTGGGCTGGTAGCGGAATGCGTCGCCTGCTAGGCTGAGCTAATTTGGACAGGACCTTCGGGGCAGACAGTCTTTTCTAAGCAATCCTGGTCCGATCCCTGGATGCTCCGTCCTATCCGGACCCTCATCCTACCCAACGCAAACCTTAGTGGCCCTGATCCCGCGGGATGAGGAGCGACCTGTTACCTTGCCAGTGACATGGTCTGGAGCAATGGACGGCGGGTGGCCGGAGGGCAGGTCTGGGTTCAGGGGGTCCGTGCCCTGGGGCATGGGGATGTCCTTGTGGGCACTTGTGATCAGATCTGGAAATAGGATGACAGGAGGAACTTGCAGTCGAGCCAGCCCTGCGAGACAGGCATTGCCTTACCATCCATCGTCATTTTACAGGAAACGACTCGAGTCCACAGCAGGGGAGGGGTCCAGCCAGATCTCCTCCTGCTCCCCTTGGTGGCGGGAATTAGCGATCAGCCCCATCTTCTGTGTACCCCATTTTCGCTAATTCTAGCGCCCACACTCCAGCAGTTCTCGACCTCCTGGAGACCTCGACCCACTTCTCCTCTGACTCTCCCACTAGCTTCTCACGTCCTGGCTTCCCTTCTAGCCCAGCTGTCCCTGCCTGTCCTCTGCGCTCTGCCGGCAGGTGCCCTTGCCTCTAACCCTCCTGCTCTGTGCCCAGACCGAGGAGCTGAATGCTACTGGAGAAAGTCACTGGCCTCCTGCTGAACTGGTGATCGCTGGTCGAGGTCACGCAGGACACTACCCCAAATCCCGTTTCCCCATTGCCTGCGGAGTTTGCTTCCTACACTTGTCGTTCCCTCGCAGACCTCAACGCTGCCCCACGGGCCCTGCTGCTGGCCTCTCCCCGTCCCTCTGGGCCCAGAAGCCTTGGGAAGGCGTCACCTGGATCTTCCCGCCCCGAATTGCCACCCTGCTTGACTTTTGCCCACGTCATCTCCTTTCCATCCTGTAACAAAGGAAGAGCCGTCCCTGCTCCATCCAAGACCATCCAGGGGCCGGACCCGCCCTGCCCTCTACCGGGACTCTGCTCTCTCCCGCGTCCCCTGGGTTCCCTCTCAACTCCATCGAGCTGGAGTCCGTCTGTCCGTCAGGATCGCACATGCCACGAGACCTCTTCTGCTCAGGGGCCTTCCCCTGAGTCCTCTCTCCCTGTCCTCAGCAAGTCCCCAAAACACGGGGTCACCACCAGCAGGCAAGCAGCCCAAGCATCTCCTGACTTTTAAAAACCTTCTGGCCACTGCTTCCCTCCAGCGACTTGCCTGTTCCTCTGCCCTCTTCACGGCCAGACCTACAGAGACAATTGCCCACAACCTCTGCATCTTCCTCTCCCACTTTCTCCTCCGCCCACCCAGGCAGGCTTTCCCGAGACAGCCCTCGCCAAGCTGCCAGGAACCTGCGTGCGGCCAAGTCCAGTGGGGACGGCTCTAGCCTCTTCTCCCTGGACTCTCAGCAGCCCAGGACCCTGCCCAGCCTGCCGCGCTCTTAGCCAGCCTCTCCTGCCTCTCTGGCTGCTGCCAGGGACCCTCCTGGCTTCTCCCGGCTCATCTCCCGCTGGCTTGCGCCACGCCTCCGTCCTGGCCCTTCTCCACCGTCTCTCCCCAGGTCTCCCTTGCACGCCCTTGGCGCCCGCATGCACCCCCACCCCAACCCCGGCCCTGACTCCTCACTCGAGCTCACGACTGAATTTCCGACTCTCCACGTGGATGGCCAGCAGGCACCTCAAGCAAACACGGGCAAAACAGAGCCCCCCAAACCCATGTCCCTCTTGTCCACTTTCCCCAATTTTAGAAAATGGTGTAAGTGTCCCCCCTGCTGCTGCACCAGCTACAACTCTAGGCGTCTCCTCGGGTCCTGCCTTCTCCCCGGTGCCATCCAATCCGCCGGCAGGTCCCGCGGGCCGACTCCAACGTCCACTGCAGATCTGCCCCCTCCACCCTGCCATGCCCCCAGCCCCGCTCTCCCTGGGCGGCACAGCCCCTGGGCTCTACTCACACTGCGGGCCGACTGTCACCGGGGGTCAGGGAGCAGCGCCGGTGCTCCACCCAACTCCTTTCTCCTGGTTTTGTGCCCCCACCCCGCAACCACGTGCTTTGCTTACAACAGGCAGCACCTGTGGCTCTTTCCACACGGGCCACCAGAGCCGAAAACACCTGAGAATCTCTCCTGGGCCCACCCAGAGCAGCCCAATGACCGGCAGGTGCAGGAGCCCAGCTCTTTTGTCTGGGATCAGGAAATTCAGCTTTGCTGACACTCCAGAGTCCCCGCAGGATCAGGCGAGGACTGTGCCTGAGACCACACCCTCGCATGGCTGGTCTCCTCTGTCCGGTCACCCCGTCCCTTGCTGGTTTCCTCTGGGAGATTCCCTTCGTAGCAGCTGTGCCCAAACCCTCATTTCAGGGTCTGCGTCTGAGGAACTGCTGCAGAGACGACCAGGTGAGGATCTGGAGCCAGACCGTCGGTTCAAACCGCAGCCCTGCCCTTTACCGCCTACGGGACCTTGAGCGCACTGAGTGCCTTCATTGCGCCAAGCCTCCATTTCCTCGTCTGTAAAATGGGGATCCTGTTCTTCAGGATCCAAGACTGAGAACTGAGGACTGAGGACCCCGGGTTTGCAGCAAGCCGCTGTGGATGGGGTGGAGGGAGCAGACCCCTCTCCAAGGCGGAGGCCCTGCTCCCCCAGCCGTCAGCCGACTCCTGACCCAGACTGCCCGGCTCTCCCCACACCACGCCTCAATGAGGCTGTTCCCAGAGAACCACCTGCAGAACTCGGATGCCTGCAGAGGGGAGGTCTTACTATAATAGGTGTCTGCATGGCCAGTGAGGGACAGCAGGTGGGGGGGGGGTGGCAGGGAGGCTGCTGGCCCTCCCACCTCTGCTGCGGCAAGGACCGGGAGTGTTTCTTCAAGGGTCAAGTGGATGAAGAGGACAGGACTATGTTTGGGTCTTGCTGGCATCCCCTAAGAGGGCTGCTTGTAGGGCAAGGGGTCCCCAGCCCCAAGATGCTGCAGGGTGGAACACTTTAGGGGAAGAGGTGAGTAGGGCAGGGAATGGAAGAGGTCAAGCCAGGTCAGATTCCCCCAGATCAGGGGCTCTGTAGTTGTGAGGCCCGCAAATGGCTCCACAGAGAACCCACACGTGCTAACCTGGGAGACCCATGCCCCCCCTCCCCGCCCCTCTCATTCCCCACGACACTCCCTTCTCTCACTCCACTCCACCCACACTCTCCTGGGCTTCCTTAGACATGCCCAGCACACCTCTGCCTCAGGGCCTTTGCACTGGCTGTTCCCGCCCTCCATCTGGAGCCCTCTCCTCCCACATAGCCACAGGTTCACTCCCTCGCTCCACTCAGCCAGGCCTCCCCCAACCATCTGACTGGCTGCGACACCCAAGCCCCGAGCCCGGCTCCCTCCCTCACCCTGCTTTGGGTCACAGCACCCATCACTCTCCTCATCGTGTCCATGTCCTCATTTGCTGTCTTTCACTAGGACGCTCTCTCTATGCAGGTTGGGACCTCGTCTGTTTAATTCACCCTGACAGTGCCAGCACCCGCCTGGCC
>RJWJ010043800.1:0-12442 GCA_004363605.1 Indri indri | reverse complement strand
TTATGTGAATGCTTTATTTTCATCTAACAAAACAATCAATGGAAAACATTCTCTCATCCAATTTTTATAACTCTTGACTACCTCTCATTTATTAAGTATAAACCATTTAGAATTGGAATGTCCCCTTGGTGAATTGATTCTTTGTCATCATAAAATGATTCTCCTTATTCCTGGTGATATTCTTTGCACTGAAATGTATTTTGTCTATTAATATAGTGACTCAAGCTTTCTTTTCCTTAGTGTTTGCCTCATATGTCTTTCCCTATCCTTTCCGTTTTAACCTAGTTATGTCTTTAAAGTATGTTTCTTTAGGCAGCAAACAGTTCGGTCTTGCTTTTTTTGATCTAATCTGGCAATATCTTTTAATTTACATATTTGCATGTGCCACACATATATTTATGAATAATACATTTACATAGAATATGTTTACATTTAATATACATATAATCTACATAAAACATAGATTTACATATTATAACATTGACATAGTCAGACTTGAGTCTACGATCTTATTATTTGTATCACCTGTTTTTTTAATTCCTCATTTCCTCTTTTTTGTCTTCCTTTGGATGAATGACATTTTATGATACCATTGTATCATTTTTGTTAATTTACTAGCTATAAATCTTTGGTTGCTCTTATTATTTAAATGATTATATTTAAAAAAGATTTAAATAATAAGAAAAAATCTTATATATTTATACATGTAGTTACACTTTCTAGTGATTTTCTTTCCTTTGTGTAGATCCATATTTCCATCTGGTATATTTTTAAATCTTCCATTAACGTTTCCTCTAGTGCAGCTCTGCAGTAAGTGCTGAATTCTTTGAACTTTTCTATGTGAAAGAGTCTTTATTTCACCTTCACTTTTAAAAGGTAATTTGACTAGACATAGAATTCTAGTGGGATTGCTGGATTGAATGATAGGTCTACTTCGAGTTCTTTGAATAATCTCCATACTGTTTTCCATAGAGGTTGTACTAATTTGCAGTCTCACCAACAGTGTACAAGTGTTCCTTTCTCTCTGCATCCATGCCAGCATCTATTGTTTTTGGACTTTTTAATAAAAGCCATTCTAACTGGGGTAAGGCGATGTCTCATTGTGGTTTTAATTTGCATTTCCCTGATGATTAATGATATTGAACATTTTTCATATGTTTATTAGCCATTTGTCTTTCTTCTTTTGAGAAGCTTCTGTTCATGTCTTTTGCCCACTTTTTAACAGGATTGTTTGTTTTTTTCTTGCTGATTTGCTTGAGTTCTTGGTAAATTCTGGTTATTAGCTCTTTATCAGACGTGTAACTCGTGAATATTTTCTCCCATTCTGCAGGTTGTCTATTTGCTCTGTTTATTGTTACCTTAGCTACGCAGCTTTTTAGTTTAAAAACAAACAGCACATGTACTCACTATTAAATTGGAACTAACCAATGAGCACACATGTGCACAGAAGGGAGTAAAAGTCAGTGGAAATCAATCAGGAAGGATGGGGGAGGATGGGAGAGGAAAAACCTACCAATGGGTACAACGAACACTATTTGGATGATGGGCACACCTTTAGCTGGACTCAAGTATTACAGAAGCAATCTATGTAACCTAAAACATTGTACCCCCTTAATATTTTGAAATTTAAAAAAAGAATTCTAGGTTGACAGTTTTTTCTTTCAGTCATCTAAAGATGTTGTTTCATTGTCTTTTTACTTATATTGTTTCCAAAAAGATAATCTGGCATTATCCTAATCTTTGTTCTTCTGTATATAATAGGGCTTTCCCCACTCTCCCCACTGGCTGCTCTTAAGATTTTCTGTCTCACTGTTTTTGAACAGTTTGATAATGGTGTGCTTTGGTATAGTTTCTTCTTCTCTTTCTCTTTCTTCCTCTTCTTTTTTGTGCTTAGGGTTCATAGAAATTTTTGGACCTATCAGTTTATAGTTTCAAAAATTGTGGCTGTTATTCCTTCTTTTTGCTTCCCTAGGCCCACCTCAGTGACTACAATTACATTTGTATTAGTCTGCTTACAGTTGTCCCACAGCTTGCTGATGCTCTTATCTTTAAATTTTTCTCTCTGTGTTTTATTTTGGATAGTTTCTATTGTAATTGTCTTCAAGTTCATTAACTTGAACTTTCACAAGGTCACATTTATTGTTAATCACATTAATGTATTTTTCACCTCATATTCAAAGTTTATGTTTCATTTTCATATCTTCCATGTCTCTAATTTACATTTTTGAACATATGAAACACAATTATAATAACTGTCTTAATGTCTCTTGTCTGAGAGTTCTACCATCTGTGAAAGTTTTGAGACGGTTCTAATTGATCTAATTGATTTCTCTTCCATAAATGGTCATATTTTCTTGCTTCTTAGCATGCCTAGTAATTTTAGATTGAATGCCAAACACTGATAATTTTACGTTATTGGGTACTGAATTTTTTTTTTCTATTTCTGTAAATATTCTTGAACTTTGTCCTGGGACACAGTTAAGTTACTTGAAATCCTTTTGAGTCTTGCTTGAAATTAGGTAGAACCAGAGAAATAATCTAGGGCTAATTATCTCCTACTGAGGCATGGCCTTTCTGAACACTCTGCCCAATGTTTTATCAATTTTGAGATTGTCCAGTCTGGGTGGTGGCTCCAGTCAGGGCACTATTCCTTGCCTTGTGTGAACAGTGAGTACTGTTCTCTCTAATTGTTTCAGATAGGACAGACCTTTCCCCAGTCTCAAATTCTTTCCCCATACATATTTGATAATCAGTACTCTACTGAATGCATAGGAGATATTCAGATCTTAGGGGTTTCCACTTTGTTCAGCTCTCTCATCTCTAGTTCTCTTTCCTGAGAACTTTAGCTGCTTTGTTCTTTCTGGAATCTGAGATTTCCCCTCAGCACAGTCTACATGGCTGTGCCTGGGTTACTTCTCCATGCTCTGTGGCTTAAAAATTTTCTCAAGCCAGTAAACTGGAGCAATTTTAGGGCTCAATTTGTTTGTTTACTGTCTCTCATGGCTTGTCTTCATTTCAAAAGACTGATATCCACACTCTTGAAAACCACTGTTTAATACATTTTGTTTGTTTTGTTTTTGTTTTTGCTGCTGTTGTTTGTTTGCCTGCTGTAGGCAGGTGGGTAACTTTAGTTCCCGTTACTTATTTTGGCTAGAAGAATGAATCTAGTCAGTTTCTTCCAATTGATTTTTCTTCTCATCGTGGGTCCCATTTTCTATTTCTTCACATGTCTGGTAATATTTTTTTATTGTATGCTACATACTATGATTTACTTGCTTAGGTGATGGATATTTTTTGTATTCCTATAAATGTCCTTGAGCCCTGTCCTGGGACACAAGTAGGTTACTAATTCCTAGAAAGGAAATAGTTTGATCTTTTTATGACTTGCTTTTAATTTTTGTTCAGTGGAACCAGAGCAGGCTTTGGGGTGAATTTTGCCCCACTACTGGGGTAATAACCTTCTCAAATCTCTAAATGAATGATAAGATTTTTCCTTCTGACTGGTGGGAACACAAGTTATTTCCGCTTTTATGTAAATTCTGGATATTGTTCCCTCTAATCATTAAAGTGATTCTTTCCTCAACCTTAAGTAGTTTTCTTACATACATTTATTGATACTTACTAGTATTCAGTTGAAGAATCTAAATGGACTGTTTGCTGCAGATCTCTCAAGGTCTCTCTTTGAAGTTCTCTCCCCTTGTAACCATGCCATGTGAATTTTACCTCCCTTGGTCTCTCAGACACTCAGCTTTGTATCATCATCTCAGGGAAACTTCTGGGCTCTACCTGTGTTCTCCCTCCCTATGCCATAGCCTGGAAACTCTCTATAGGCAGTAAGCCCTGGCAATGTGGGGTGCCTTGGTTTGTTTCCCCTCTCCCAGGAATCATTGCCCTGCACTGTATGATGCCCAAGGTCAAAAACTATTATTTCTGTGTTTTTATTCTTATTGTTTCAGTAGTTCTGTTTCAGAAGTAAGTGTATCCCTTACTTCACACATTAATTTCTGCTTGTTTTTTGGGATATAAGACAAGTGCTTTAATTTTCTCATCTTCTCTCTCAGAGCTTTCTCACTATTTGCTTCCTAATGAAATCATGAAAGCTCTATCTTCAAGCATTCACAGTGTTAGGAAAATTGAAAGATGTAGGGAAAAGACAGAATCTTGAGTCAATAGACTTCTGTCTGATTCCAGCTTTCAAGACTTACTATTTGTTCCTTTGGGAAGGTTCCTGTAGCTCTCTAAATTTCAGTAAATTGGGAGTGATAGCAATAATACGTATCTAACCTACCCAACAGATTGATCATGAGGCCCAACAAGATCATATATAGAAATTATAGTTATCATTTCACTTATAATTTGTAAAGCATTTTTATAAATGTTAGTATTTACCTTCATCACCAAGACTGGTTTACATTTATTCTTCTCTTTCAGTGTATTTGATGTCTTTCCATTCTTTTTATTTCTCTGTGAATGTCTGCCTCTCTTTTATACTATCTTCATATTTTTTCTTTTTTTCCTAGCCTAATATCACTGGGTTGGTGTTTAGAACTTGTTGAATATGAAAGAGCAGCACAAAATATGTCAGGACAAGAGTCAGAAGGCCCATGTTCCTGTCTCAGCTCTTCCATTTACGGCTAATAGATTTGAGGCAGATCATTCAATCATGCTGATCTTTAACATTCCAGACCATAAAATGTAAATAACTCATTCTCTGCTTAAATTAAAAGAGTTATTTGGAGGATCAAATATATAAAATAAGTAGTATATAAATATTTATATACATGTATATTGTTTACAAATTGGTATTATATAAAGTTATTCTATAACTGTAAATTATTCATGTAATTGCTCTATGGTATAATAATATAATAAACAGATGAATGCTATTAGTAATGCTAGTAACTGTAGGGAGTACTTAGATAATTTCCTATACACTTTTAAAATCCTGTTCCCAGTAGCAAAACTAGTATTTTCTATCTAAAAAAGAGAGAAGAAATAATCTCTATCTTATACCACAGACTAAAGGTAGTTATTGCACTTTCCAAGGTTTTTATGTGGTTGGCAAATAAATGTCCACTATGTAAATATTTTGAATATTTTAGAATATTAAAATTACTTTCTAGAAAAAGTTTTCTTAAATCAACTAGTTTTATATTTAGGATTGAATGATGGAAGGCATTAATGTCACATTGGAGGTGTCACTCCAAATAAACAAAAAACCCACTAAGTGTAAAATAATTTTCATATTCAATTTTAATTTCAACCCTGCTCTCCATGTAGTGTTAGATAGCTAACAGTGATACAGTGGGTTATATATACATAATACAGTAGGTAGAGTGGATGATACAGTGGGTAAAATAAAAGCATCAGATGAAGGAAATGACCAGAGCAAAATTTTGGATTGCATAATCATTTAAGGAAAGATTCACTGCAATTAGGTGAATGTTTCAGATAGATGAAATTATACCTTTTAAACTATTTTTTTACATGTCCTATAGATTGCCCATCCTGCCCACATATGTTGGCTTATATAAATTACTTATCTGCCTTGTTATGTCATTGAACCGAAGGTTACCTATTAAACCAGGAACAAAAACAATAACAAAACCCTATTAATCGATTATGAAGGTGTAGAAGGGTTTAGACAAGATTTCTGAGAAGTTGCCAGTAAGGTTATTCATGTTTCATACCAGAATCAAAAGAATTGTCTGATTGTGGCTTCAAGTTGCTTTTAGGCTGAATGCAAAGTTTTCCCTGTCATAGGTGTAATATGCCCCCACCTGCTTGCCCAGTGACTATTCTTACTATCCTCTCTCTCATTTCTTGCTCAGCCTCTTTGGTCTTACTTCAGTTTTGTGCAGTGCAATGTTTTCTTTCTTGCACCTGCCTGAAATGCCGTTACTTTCCTTTCAACTGATTTTCACCAGCTGATAACATCTCATTTTTTTTTTTAATAATTGAGCCTAATTTTATGTGAAAAGCCCCCCCAATAGATCAAAGTTTTCTATTACATGCTAGCTTTTCTCTATGGACATCTTCTTAGAACCTCTTCTACAAATTCCATTGAACAATGATTTGTATGATTAATTTTTCCCTTCTAAACTGTAATCTCTTAGAGGTCAGCAATTGTATTTGTTTTGTTCACAAAGTTAATCCTGGGCTCTAGCATAGTGCCAGGCAAATGTGGGCACTTAGTAAACATTTGTGATGCTCATGTGAAGCATTTTATGGAATACCCCTGGAATGCCATGACACTCTTCTAACTTTGAGGTTATATTTTTAAATGTTAATATCACATTTTAGTAATTTGGTTCCATGCCTAAGAATTCCCTGATTTTATACTTACTACTCATTCCCTTCTTCCTTTTTATTCTGTCTGATGAATCGAGGTTGTGGTATGACACAATGACTACTGCTTTTGAGCTTGGCACATTCTTAATTTTTAACTCTTAAGACTTAGATATGAGTCTCAGCTTGATCACTTACAAACCATGTGGGCTGTTGTGAGTCACTGATCCTCTCTCCGCGTCGTTGTTACCTTCCTTTTAAACTCGCCTTCTTTCTTAAAGCAATTGAGATCTATTAAAACAATAATTGTGGAAATGTGTTGTAAATTATAAAGCTGAATTCAACTTTCAGATATCATTTTTCACTCATTTGTTCAAAAAAAGTGTTATTTATCTAACCGGAGAGAGAGACAAGTCAGCTGGCAGTTGCAAGCCTGCGTCACGAGTGCAAGGCATGGCAGTGGGCACGGGGCACGACAGGAACACAGAGCAGGGACACTCCAGGAGGGGCCAGGAAAGGAGTCTCAGGGAAGGTAATAGCAAAGCTGAGTCCTGCAAAGAGATAGCCAAGTGAAGAAGAAGGGAAAGGTCATTCCATAGTGGGAAGAAGAAATATGTAAATGCCTTAGCTGTGAGAAAAAATACGGAGGAGACTCTTTGAGTGGATGGTGTTTGAGTCAAAGTAGGGGAAGTCTGGGACTCTGTCTAGCTCTGTTAAACAAATTAATGAAGGGCAAAACATGTGGGTCAAGGCCTTCTGGAATAGGAAAGACAAGAGCCATACAAGGAAACCAATCAGGTAATAACAAATACAAAATATGAACTCCATCCTGAAAGTTTACCAGCATCAGTTTGCTTTCTACTTTGTCTACTGACAAAGATTCTCCCCTTGATCAAAATTTAGTCAGGCTCCTCTGAGCTCTCTTCTCGACTAGGCCTCAACCTTAGCCTGTGAGAACTGCAAACTCTCAGCACAAATGATTTTGTTTACCTCCTTCCACACTAACAGGCTTGAAAAAACACTAGCATAGTTTCCAACAGCTCAGGACACTTCCCTGGGATAACCCAGCCTCCATATAAGTTTCTACTTGAGAAAGCTGAATGCCATCAAAAGAATTTGCTGCTTGCTCCACGGAAAGCCTGACTATAGGTTCCCAACTTTCTTAGAGTATTTAGTTTAAAAAACTTGCAATTTCTCCAATGGCCCTCCTGTAAAGAAACAAAAAAAACCAAACAAACAAACAAATAAAACACTTGCTATCGTAAATTCTTTCTCTGCCCCTTTCAGGCTTAAATCTTCTGCAAGTCAGAAGTCAGACCTCACAGGTCTGGAGGCTAGAATTCAAGGTGTCAGCATGTTTGGTTTCCTCTGAAGCCTCCTTCATTAGTTTGTAATGGCTGGTTTCTCACTGTGTCCTCACATGGTCTTTCCTCTGTGTGTGCATCTCCGTGTGTCCGAATTTTATCTTGTTGCAAGGATACCAGTCAGTTTGGATTAAGGGCCACCCTAACAATCTTATTTTAACTCAATTACCACTGTAATGGCCTTCTCTCCAAATGTAGCTGCATTCTGAGGTACAGGGGGGTTAGGGCTTCAACGTTTGAATTTTGAGGGGACACAGTGTAGCCCATAACAGTGAGTGCCTGAGATAAGTCAGTTACAGATACAGGTGATGTGGTTACTGCATGTGTAGTGTTTACAAGCTCGGGCTCTGTTTGCTTTTATTGTGTTGATATCATTCGCAAAGATCACTGCTTACAAGCTGTATGGAAAGTAATAGAATCTCACCGAATCTCAATTTCTTTACCTGTAAGAAAAGAATAAAGTGATACTTGGCCTTTATATTTATCGTTGTACCTAAGTGCATAATAAATGTTAGCAAATTTTATATTTATTTACAAATTCTTTGATAAAGATAGAGATTCTCTTTTCCTAACTTTAATTATAAATCTAACAGTTTTATTATTGCTTACTGTACACACACACACACACACACATATTACACGTATAAAATATGCACTGTTCTTTTCCTGAAATTTAGTATAGTCTTAACTACTTCAGAATTAATTCAAATGGCTTTTTGAAGGACTGTAGCTCCACAAACCTCTGTTTTCTATTGCCAGGATAAATCCTAGGAGACTTTAGACTGTACTAAATTTTCAGGTGACAGAGAGTGTGGGGCCATGGGTTAGGGGTTCAAGTAACACCAACTGTGGGGAGAAGCTGAATGTTGCTTTTAAAAACCAAATATAGCCCCATATATAGAACTTAACACAGCTAAAAATTAGACAGTGAGACAGGCACAGTGGCTCACATCTGTAATCCCAGAGGCTGAGACGGGAGGATTACTTGAGGCCAGGAGTTCCAGAGCAGCCTGGGCAACAGGGCAAGGCCCCGCTTCTCTAAAAAAAACCTCATATATAAAAATTAACACAGCTAAAAATTAGCCATTGAGCCGGGCATGGTGGCATGTGCCTGTAGCCCCAGCTACTTGGGAGGCTGATGTCGGGGGTTGGGGGGGGGTGTTACTTGAGCCCAGGAGTTAGAGGTAGAGGCTGCAGTAAGCTATGATTGCACCACTGCACTCTAGCCTGGGCCGCAGAGCCAGACCCAGTCTCTAAAACCAAACCAAAACAAAAAATCAGACCTTGAAGTTTTCCTGTTTTCTTAATCATAATCTAATAAAAGCAACAATTATGCAATTATATCTATAAATAGCAGGGTCTATATAATCAGTAAACAAAAAACGCCCATCCTGTTCTATTCTTAGATAAAACAAGATGCTTATCTCTGTAGTTTCTCAGTCTTTCCAGACAAACAGAAAGGAATTCCCACAGAGGGAGTGAAGTTAGTTAGTAATGGAACACTTGCAGATAAGAAGGTGAGTAAAGGCTGTTTTCTGCTTAGTGTTTTCACAAAGGAGAATACAGACATGTTGAATTGATGGGGGAAATTGTTAGAACCACAGGAAAGGAGATCAAAAGTTAAGAAAATGAAAAAAGAAATTATTTCATCTTCTAAGATCTATTAGACTATGTACTTTTCAATCATAGTCACGACATACCTCTTTTTGCCAGAGTGATTATGGGTGTATAGGGTATGTGTGTGTGTTAGAGATTAGAGAAAAGAAATACATTAGCAGTAGAATACTGTACCCAGTTTAAAGCACTGTAATGTCTGGATTCTCCTCGAACTGTGTGAAGGTCTGTGAGGTAGCCACACGGTCTCAGAGAAATGAAGGCTATAAAAGGTGAGAAAGTGTTAAGTCCGGGATGACCATGCAAACTGGTTCCTATTCTAGGGTTCTTTAATGGTACCATTTTTGGCAGGTAAGGAAAAGATAATAACACCTACTTTGCTACGTCACAACATTGCATAAACAAATCAAGAAGGCTAATGAATGGCAGATTGTTTTGAAAGCTGTGGAAGGTGATTTGATCATAAGGGACTATGGTTATTTATTAACTATTATCATCAGCAAGGAACTCTCTCTGTATAGAAAAAGAGAAGACCTGAAGAATGATTGATAACTTTGGATTTTGGAAATGATCTTTGTCTTCAGTGACATCACTGATCTACAGAAATCTTTACTTTATAATTTTCTCATTTTTTCCCTCCGAGTCAATATCTTTCATGGGAGTTCAGATTCTGGGCAACTAGGTACATGTGTAGGAATGTAAAGTTTTTATTATCTAAACCCACTCCTTTCTAATAGAGGGAAAGAGGGTTCTACATGTTTGATGAATCATTGAAAGAGTTGAAAACACAAGATGGAATTTTGAGTTCAAGAAAAATACTCTGGTAACCTAACTCTAACCAAAACCCAAGTTCTCCAAGACTTCGATCTCATTCAGGTAAATTTAACGTCCATGGTGATTTTCAGGAATAAGGAGTGATTAACAGAGGATGTGATGAATCACCTCTGCATTTACAACATTCCTAAAATAAAATGGAGAAAAGGCCCGGATGACATGAGCTAGCTGACAAGTACTTCCAATTTGGGGGTGCTCGATGAATCTTCCTTTAGCTACCTTCTCCTCCTGAAAAACATCAGTTTCAAACCTTTTATTCATCATTTCGGAAGGTTCTGTATGTCAGTGAGGAGCTCTGTTCCGGTAAGAAGGAAACCAACTCCTGCAATGTTTCCTCATAGCAGAGATTCCTTAGAGAGGCAATCATCACCTGGTTCTGCTGTTCCACCCTAGCATCATTTCCACTCCTGGGAATACTCTCCATTTGGGCTGGATTTGGGGTCACTAGAGCGTATTACACAGTCACCAATTCTATTGTCGGGCATTAAACTTTTCTACCATCAATAACAGATTGAATGGTTGGGAAACATTTCATATGGCCTGACAGGACAGACGAAAGATACAAAATTCGTATTGGTATGTTAATATTTAGAAGAGACTTTGAAAGATAAAGATAAGAAGTCAATGATAATTGAAACCTAGCAATAATTTTGGTAAGTTCTAAATGGCTAATGATTTGATTTGTTCTAGGCATTATGGTTTAGAATACAATTACAAAATGAAAAAGGGAACATGTACCTTTATGTTTTAATTTTGCTTCACAATGTGTTGGGGGAGCTATTCTAGGCTGAGTAAACTTAAATCCATTGATGAAATATACATTGAAGAGATGTTCACTTTTCTTGGAATCTTAGAAATTATCTGGTACAACCATATAATTATAATGACATAAAAATGG
Organism: Indri indri; assembly: GCA_004363605.1. Classification (NCBI taxonomy): domain Eukaryota; kingdom Metazoa; phylum Chordata; class Mammalia; order Primates; family Indriidae; genus Indri; species Indri indri. The sequence continues at coordinate 1,444 of RJWJ010043800.1, read as the reverse complement.
AAGACTGACTAGCTATCATTAACTATAAAGTTTATCACATATACTTGGTATTGTTCTAAGCATCACACACACACACACACACACACACACACACACGAATTACCTCTAAACCTTAGAATAACTGTACAAGGTAGGCATTATTATCTCTATTTTACATATTATGAAACTGAGGCTCAGAAAAAATAAGTGACTTTCCCAAGGCAACATGGCTAGTAATTGGTAAGTCAAAATTTGGACCCAGATCTACCTAGCTTTAAAGCCAGGTTCATTTCCACTATACTGTGTAGTTGCAAAGACAGGAATAGAAACAGATTTCCTGACTCCGTCCCATTCTCTTTCCATTAAGGTATGACGGACTTTGATTTTCTAGACTCTAACAGTACTGCAATTTGAACTTGCTCTCTTTGGTCATTAATTTTACTGTACCATTGGAAAGCAACAAAGCTATTACAATAGTGCAGATCTTGAAAGCAATGATTATATTTTTATGAGAAATAAATTATTTCATGGGGGAAAGAAAAGAAAGGGCATACTCTCACTTTGATGGGTCTCAGAATATTGACATGGTCCCAAAGTTGGCCAGCCTTGATTGGTTTTCTGGAACGATCATAAAACGGCCATTGATTACAGAAAATCCAAAACTTTCCTTCTGTGGATGTGAAGACCCTGGGATGTACTGGAATCTACCACTTTGACTCTGGCTTCAGTTTATCTTTGCATGGTTCTTGAGGTACTTTCTTAAGCTGGTAGAGTAAAATAAGCTGGTAGAAAAAGGTGTTACTTATAGGATGAAAGAGGAAACTAAGGAGAAGAAACTTTCTCTAGAAAAAAATGTTATGTTTATATATTTATAATTTTTAATACCTTATTTCTTCTTTTCTTCTTGAGAGACTAAATAATACAGCAATTCAGGAGTTAAACTCAATTTAGCAAAAACTGAGTCAAATTTTTCTTTTTTCTTTTTGGTAGAGATTGGGTCTTGCTATGTTGCCCAGGCTTATCTCCAACTCCTGTCTCAAGCAATCCTCCTGCCTCAGCCTCCCAAAGTGCTAGCATTACAGGAGTGAGTCACCACATCTGGCTGATTGAGCCAGATTTTTCAAATAGTAATTTGAGTAGTGGTGGGCTATGGAAAGTTAAACTTTGAGTTTCTAATGCTTATGATTATGATATTTGGTTAGAATATAAGATCATATTTTAGGATATAAAATATTTTTCCTATTAAGAATATTAAAGAGTAGTTATGTACAAGCTTTGTTTTCATAAAGTTTCTGCCTTTACTAATGTATAAGGGTGAAGCAGCATGTGGAGTGGAAATAATATTGAACTTGTGGCTGGCTTGTGGGTGCTGGTTCTGCCTTCTCTTATCCAAACTGGTTCAGAACATCTATGAATGGAAGCAGCAGGAAGCCTGTTTGTCCACATGAAAATCTTTAAATCTTCA
>RJWJ010043799.1:0-12442 GCA_004363605.1 Indri indri | reverse complement strand
TGCCTATCCTTCAGAAATTATTCCACAACATCAAAAAGGATGGATTCCTCCCCAACACACTTTATGAAGCCAACATAACCCTGATACCAAAACTAGGAAATGACACAACAAAAAAGGAAAACTACAGACCAATATCCCTTATGGATATAGATGCAAAAATTCTCAACAAAATTCTAGCTAACCGAATCCAGGTGCTTATAAAGAAAAGAATCCATCATGCCCAAGTGCGCTTCATCCCAGAGAAGCAGGAATGGTTCAACATATGCAAATCTATAAACGTAATTCACCACATAAACAGAAGCAAAAACAAAAACCACATGATTCTCTCAATAGACGCAGAAAAAAGCATTTGACAAAATTCAGCACCCTTTTATGACAAGAATGCTTAACAAAATAGGCATAGACGGGGCCTACCTAAGAATGATACAAGCCATATATGACAAACCCACAGCCAACATCATACTGAATGGGGTAAAATTGAAAGCATTCCCACTTAGAACTGGAACCAGACAAGGTTGCCCACTATCTCCACTTCTATTCAACATAGTGCTGGAAGTCCTGGCCACAGCAATCAGGCAAGAGAGTGGAATTAAAGGCATACGGATGGGAACAGAAGAGATCAAACCCTCACTATTTGCTGATGACCTGATATTATATCTAGAAAACCCCAAGGATTCAACCAAGAGGCTCCTGGAATTGATAAACGAATTCAGTCAAGTCTCAGGATAGGAAATCAATACACATAAATCAGAGGCTTTCTCGTACACCAATAGCAGTCACACCGAGAACCAAATCAAAGACTCAATTCCCTTCACAATAGTAACAAAGAAAATCAAGCATCTAGAAATATATTTAACTAAGGAGGTGAAAGACATCTACAGGGAGAACTATGAAATATTGAGGAAGGAAATAGCAGAGGACGTAAACAGGTGGAAAACCATACCATGCTCATGGGTCAGCAGAATCAACATTGTTAAGATGTCTATCCTACCCAAAGTGATCTACAGATTCAATGCAATCCCTATTAAAATACCAACATCATTCTTCACAGATGTAGAAAAATTAATTTTATGCTTCGTATGGAACCAGAGAAGACCCCACATAGCAAAAACAATTCTAGGCGATAAAAGAAAAATGGGAGATATCAACTTACCAGACTTCAAACTTTATTATAAGGCTGTAGTAATCAAAACAGCTTGGTACTGGCACAAAAATAGAGCCATTGACCAGTGGAACACAACTGAGAATCCAGATATAAAACCATCCTCAGGCCGGGCACAGTGGCTCACGCCTGGAATCCCAGCACTCTAGGAGGCCAAGGCGGGTGGATTGTTTGAGATCAGGAGTTCGAGACCAGCCTGTGCAAGAGCGAGACCCCGTCTTTACTAACAAAATAGAAGGAAATTATCTGGACAACTAAAAATATATAGAAAAAATTAGCCAGGTATGGTGGCACATGCCTGTAGTCCCAGCTACTCGGGAGGCTGAGGCAGGAGGATCGCTTGAGCCCAGGAGTTTGAGGTTGCTGTGAGCTAGGCTGACACCACAGCACTCCCTCTAGCCAGAGCAACAGAGTGAGACTCTGTCTCAAAAAAAAACAAAAAAAATCCTCATATAGCCATCTAATCTTTGACAAACCAGACAAAAGCATACACTGGGGGAAAGAATCCTTATTCAATAAATGGTGCTGGGAAAACTGGATAGCCACATGTAGAAGACTGAATCAGGATCCATATCTTTCACCTCTCACAAAAATCAACTCATGCTGGGTAACAGATTTAAACCTAAGGAGTGAAACTATTAGAATTCTAGAGGAAGATGTTGGAAATACTCTTCTAGACATTGGCCTAGGCAAAGAATTTATGAAGAAGACCCCAAAGGCAATCACAGCAACAACCAAAATAAATAAATGGGACCTGATCAAATTAAAAAGCTTCTGCCCAGCCAAAGAAACTGTCACAAGAGCAAACAGACAACCTACAGAATGGGAGAAAAGTTTCACATGCTGCAAATCCCATAAAGGGCTGATAAGTAGAATCTACTTAGAACTCAGGAAAGTCAACAAGAAAAAATCAAACAACCCTATCAAAAAGTGGGCAAAGGACATGAACAGAAACTTTTCAAAAGAAGATGGAATAATGGCCAAAAAACATATGAAAAAATGCTCAACGTCTCTAATCATCAGGGAAATGAAAATGAAAACCACAATGAGATATCACTTATCTCCAGTGAGATTGGCCTTTATCAAAAAGTCCCAAAACAGTAAATGTTGGCACGGATGTGGAGAGATAGGAACACTCATACACTGCTGGTGGGACTGCAAACTAGTGCAACCTCTGTGGAAAGCAATATGGAGATACCTTAAAGAGATACAAGTAGAAGTACCATTCAATCCAGCAATCCCATTACTGGGCATCGACCCAAAAGAACAAATGATACTCTATAAGAAAGACACCTGCACCCAAATGTTTATAGCAGCACAATTCACAATTGCGAAGATGTGGAAACAACCCAAGTGTCCGTCAATACATGAGTGGATTAATAAAATATGGTATATGTATACCATGGAGTACTATTCAGCTTTAAGAAACAGTGGTGATATAGCACCTCTTGTATACTCCTGGATAGAGCTGGAATGCATTCTACTAAGTGAAGTATCCCAAGAATGGAAAAACAAGCACCACATGTACTCACCATCAGATTGGTATTAACTGATCAACACATAAGTGTACATATAAGAATAACATCTATTGGATATTGGGCAGGGGGGAGGCGGAAGGGGGGAGGAGGGGACGAGTATATGCATACACAATAGTGCAATGCACACCATCTGAGGGTTGGACACGCTTGAAACTCGGACTTGGGGGGGAGGGGGGCAAGGGCAACATACATAACCTAAACATATGTACCCCCATAATATGCTGAAATAAAAAAAATCCAAAAGATTGAAAAATAAAAAGATTAAATACATAAAAAAATGATTGAATACATTGAACTATCCACATCTGTACTTCGCTCTATTGCCATTAGCCAGACAAAGAAAGATACTATGAGTTCCTATGAAGCCAGCCAGAAAGAACTGAGATTTTATTAAGTATCTCTGGGCAGTGAAGCCTTTCAAATGTTGATAGGGTCTATAGCTACTGCTTATATCAAATATTTTTCATCACCAGTGAACATACTGCAGAAATATTGATGCCTTTTTTTTGCATTTTTCATATATCTAACTTAACACAAGGCCATGCCAAGTATAGAACTTTGCACATTGAAAACTAGAGTGCATGTCCATAAAGGCAGAATTTTCTTTGCAGAAAACTAAATTCCCTTTACTTTTTTCCACTCTGATAGGGTTTTTCCCTGAATCCTTGCTGGAGAAAAACAATCATTTTTTATGGTATTATATTGGAATAAAGAATTAAATTGTTCAGAAATGTCATTGATATTCCTTACTACATTACCTATTTTTTATTTTTCTGTTTATTATGAACATAATGGTTAATATTTATGAAGTGCTCCATAGTACCAGGCACTGTGCTCTGCAATTTGCATTGATTGTCTTGTTAATTTTCACAGTAACTCATGGGGGGGATTTATTTTCATCCCCATTTTATATGTGACTGAAATGAGGCTTGGAGGTTGATGACTTGCCCAGGGTCATGCAGCGGTAAGGTGGTAAAGCAGTAAGGCCAGAATTCAAACTCAGGCCTGCCTCCAGTACCCATGCCTCACAATACCTCATCCAGTGTTTTCTTATGAATGTTATAAAACTGAAATCAGTGGTTATTGCGAATATCTCCAGATTACTCCAGATTTCCAACTGGTTTCTTGCCTCTAGGGTTGTTCTTCTCAAGTCTATCCCACACACAGCTACCACTGTGATTTGCCAAAAATGAAACCTACTCATGTCATTATCCTGCCTCAAACATTTCAAGGCATCTTCAGTCCCTGTAGATAAGATCTAAGCCCCTTAGCACAACATCCTAGAGCCTCGCTGTGCAGCTCCCTGCTCTGTATCTCTCAGTACCCCCTTCCCACATTGACATTGCAGCCATAGAGAATGTCTTGTGGTTCCTCACACACACTCCATGATCTCTTACCTTGTTTCCAAAGCACACGTGCTATTTTTTTCTGCACAGATGTTCTTTCCCTATTCTACACCAAGGCCTCATTCCAACAGGGAAACACCTCCTGTTCACCTCCAAGAATCCTTCCCTTATCAAACATTCCCCTACACCCCACACTTCATTGGTTGATGCATCCTCCTCTACACTAGCAGATGTCCCCTAGAATTTTATTTATGACACTATATTATCATTATAGGACAGGGGTCAGCCTTTCCTGTTAGACCATGAGTTCTTTGAAGGCAGGATAGATCTCACTCAGTTTTAATTGCATATAGACCTTGGATAATGAAGGAAGGAGATCAGTGCTGGGAGGTGGAAGAATGATCCAGTGATCATCCTGGCTTTTGAATGGTTCTACATTACCATTTATCAGTTCAGGGGCTTTGGTTTGAGTCATTGCTACTGTGAAAACTCACAAGTAGAAAGAGGGAAGCCCAGTAGCTCCACTTCTCACCTGAGTCTAGTTGGAGTCCTGCATTTCCTGGGAAATTACCAAGCCTCTTTGTGTTTTCAGCTCCTAGCAGCTTGATGTAGACTGGACAGATCCTAAAAAAAGTGGTGGAAAGTGTGTTAATGCTCCATCTGGTCTCAAAATAGGAAGCTAATAGGGGTTAGGAAACACTCTGACCTAGGAGCTGAGTCAACGTTCCTGAAAACCCTGAACTGCATCATGGCTTTTTTAGAGAACTTTGAACTGAGAATGCCCATGCTCTATTTCACACCATGGCCTTGCACACAGCTGCCAAGACATAAATCTCAATATAACAGGCTTCCCATTTCAATTCAAAGCAATCTGGTAAAGGACAAAACAGCCACGTTTTGTAAGATTTGGAGCTATTTCTCCTTCCAATTCTTTTTAGAATGGAGCGTGATCTAATGCTACTCCTTTTCCACAAACATAACACTACTCATTTATTTTTTTGGTCTTAAAAAGTTATTTGCTTTAGTGTGTCAGTTTTTTCAGATAGAATGCGGTGCATAAAAGAATTGTCTTGATTACTTAAAAATAAAGTAAAGGAAAGCAATTTTTAAGGGTAAAACCCTGCTGTTTTAAGTTCTTTGTAGATGTTGAGGCCAAATCATGCTATTGACATTAACCCAGCTGAATTTTATTTCGTTTCATTCATTTCACAAGCAAGTATTGAGTCCCTACATCTATAATAGTACTTTAAAATGTATTGAAAGGCTTGTTGCCAAGGAACTCGCTAACTAATCTCTCAAGCTTGTTGACATGAATAACTGCTGATTTATGCAAAACAAAATTCTTAGAACTGAAGTGTGCACTCATCTTCTTTTCTTATCAGCCAAGAAAAAAAAAATCAACCCTCCAGACAGGGGAAAAAAATCACAGAACATAAAATTATACAAAGGGAAATAAAGACCACCCTATGTAGCTGTCCTCAAGATCTGAAGTCCAAAGTCTGGAATGCAGGTCTTTCCTGATCCCATGCCAAGGTCTCATAACAACAGAGGATCAGGCTGTTTATTAAGCATTTTCATTTTGTGACAGTAAAGTCCTAAATGTGAATTGTACTTACAGTCAAACACCAGTGAAAGAAAGAATTTAAGAGCTTGATTTTATAATAAATTGTTTTTAATCAATCACTCTGTTAGATTATACATCTCTCTTATCTCTTGTTTGTGGAATAAGAAAATTGTTACATCCTTTTCCAAGAGATCAAACATTTCAAAACCATAGATGTAGAAATGCAGTTTTGCTCACATTTACTCACACTCTATACACACACACACACATACACACACAATTTCAAGTTAAGCTGCTCCTACCATTCTCTACTGCCATCAATTTTGAATTGTTTTTCCTAAATATAATTACTCCAACTAATTTTTTCCAGTTGTGTCAGCTGTAAAGTGTCCACAAAAGGATGATTAGGTAAGGAGGTTAGAGTTGTCTATACTGAATTTTTAATGTGTGTGAGGGGTAATTACTTTTTGAAGTGGCAAAAATCTGTTTGTGTTCTGTTGCTTTAGAAATGAAGATGTGTACTATAAAGATGGTATTCTGAAACCATAAGTGACCTGGACTCAGTTAGACCAGTTGGAGGCCTGCAAAAGGGCTGGAGGATGGGGAATGAACACAGAGGTTATAGAGTAAGAAGAAGGGAGAGGAATTGGAAATAGTTAGCTAAGAGAGATGAATAGAGGTGATGCATGGGAGAGGGATAGCGAATTACCATAAAGGAGAAAAAAGAAGTAGGAGACAGAAAACTGAAAGAGAGAGGAAGATCAGAATCTGTGGAAGGCAGGTAGGAGGAAGGGTGAAGACATGGAGAGGGTGAGATGGGGATCGAAACTGCACAGGCTGAGAGCTGGTCCTACCTTAGAGGCAAAGAGAAGGGGGAGGAAGGGAAATTGTTTAAATCATAATTTGGAGCAGTCCTGGCATCCACAATGGAGTCACTGAATGTTTTGCAGATGGTGAAATTGCCCGAACTATATGAAACTGTAACATGCTAGATTCTTCTAATATTAATAGTATCTATTTTATGCCATAATACACAGGAGAGTGAAATGTAATTGTGCATCAAAATCTTGGTTGCACCTTATTTAAGGGAAGCTGGCAGAAGCAGAGTCTCGGAGTGTGCCTAGGACAGAAGTGGGCTGTCATACAAGCTGTGGTCCCAAGCTGGAGGAGGACAGCAAAGAATCAGAAGCAAGCCGTGATGGCGAACAAGTGAGGGCACAGCCAGTGCCCTGGAAACAATGCTAAACTAAGAAACAAAAAAACCTCGAGAGGGATATACAACAAATGTTCACAGAATCTATCTTGGGGTGGTGGGATCAATCTTTCCTTTTACTTTGTTAAAAACGTATTGTATTCTCTACGTTTTTCAGTGATCATGTTTGATTTTTGTAATTGAAAGTTTTCCAAAAACAATGAAACAAAACAAAACAAAAAATAACCAAACTCAGAGACCACTTGAAAGCAGCTGAGAAAGCTGCTCCCTGGACACATGTGTCTTGCTCTGCTCACACACTATAGGTCCTGCTTCCATGCACTTTAAAAGTGGCAATCAAAGAGCTTCCCAGGTCAGAGGGACGAGGACTGCCCCCACCACACAGTGACACCATCTTCCTCTTAGACCAGTAGCTCCACTATAGTACAAAATTTTCTGGTGTAAAATTTTAAGGACACAGACCTTGAAGTGTGCCTTCACATGCCCATCATCTGCGGTGCCTTTGAGCTGTCTGCTGCTCAGTCATCCCTATGAATAGATACGCTGAGAAAAATTGTTTAATGGGAAATACATGAGATCTAGAAACAGACAGACTTCACTTTGAAAGTTGGCTCCATCAGTTAATTAGTGGCTAAATATTAATCACTATATGCTTCCATTTCCAAACTTATAGAATTATGATAAAAACCTTACCTTACAATTTGTAAGAATTAGAAATAAATTTTGAACGTGGTTGGTATAGAGTACAATAGAGTTTGCTGTAAGATACATATGATGCATACATGGGTGCTCAAAAATAATTAGATGTTGTTATTGTTCAATTGGGGAGATAACCCAACACTGCTGTTTATGTGCTTAAAGAACATACTATTTAGTTGTGAGGCAGACACAAGTAAGCCAATTGCATGTAGTATGGAAAATGCTATAATAGAGGTATGCTATAGGATCATATGGAGGGTGGGGACACACATCAAATGGGCAGGGGACAAGTTTCCTAAGTGAGGTGATATGTGAGCTGAATCTTCTTTTAAATCGATACATAATATTTATACATATTTATGAGTACATGTGATATTTTGTTACACATATAGAATGTGTAATGATCAATTCATGGTATTTAGTGTATCCATCACCCTAAATATTTATCATTTCTAGGTGCTGGGAACATTTCAAGTCTGCTCTTCCAGCTATTTTGAAATATACAACACACTGTTGGTAACTATAGTCACCCTACTCTGCCATCAAATATTAAAATGCATTCCTTCTAACTAACTGTATGTTTGTGCCCATTAACCAACATCTCTTCATTCTCCCCAACTCACACACCCTTCCCAGACTCTCGTGTCTATCATTCTACTTTCTATTTCCATGAGATCAAATTTTTTAGTGCCTACGTGAGAACAAGCAATATTTTTCTTTCTGTGCCTAGCTTATATCACTTCACACAATGACCTTCAGTTCCATCCATGTTGCTGCAAATGACATTATTTTGTTCCTTTTTATGGATGAATAGTATTCCATTGTGTATATATAACACATTTTCTATATCCATTCATCTATTGATATACACTTAAGCTGATTCCATCTCTTTGCTATTGTGATTAGTGCTGCAATAAACACACAAGTGCAGGTATCCTTTTGACATACTGATTTCTTTTCCCTTGGATAAATACCCAGTAGAAGTATTATTGGATCATATGGTAGTTCTATTTTTAGTTATTTGAGAAATCTCCATGCTGTTTTCCATAGTGGCTATACTAATTTACATTCCCACCAACAATGTACAAAAGTTCCCTTTTCTCTGCATCCTTACCAGCATCTGTTATTATTTGTCTTTTTAGTAATAGCCATTCTAACTGGGGAACGATGCTATCTCATTGTGGTTTTGATTTGCATTTCCCTGATGATTAGTGATGTTGAGAATTTTTGTACATATTTGTATGTTTTCTTTTGAGAAATATCTGTTCGTATGCTTTGCCTAATTTTTAATGAGATTGTTTTTGTTTTGTTTTTACTATTTAGTTGAGTTCCTCGTTTATTATGAATATTGCCCACTTGTCAAATAAATCGTTTGCAAATATTTTTCCTTATTCAACATGTTGTCTCTGCTGATTGTTTCCTTTTACTGTACAGCAGCTTTTAATATACTCATGTTTATCTATTTTTGGTTTTGTTGCCTGTGCTTTTTAAATCTTAGCCATAAAATATTTGGCTAGACCAATGTCTTTAAGTGTTTTCCCTATGTTTTCTTCTAGTAGTTTTAGAGTTTCATGTTTTCTGTTAAAGTCTTTAATCTATCTGGAGCTGGTTTTTGTAGGCAATAAGAGATAGGAGTCCAGTTTCATTCTTCTTGTTGCGCCCTTTGGTTTTGGTGTCAGAGTAATGCTGACCTCATAAGATGAGTTAGGGAGAATTCCCTCCTCTTCAATTTTCTGAAATCATTTGAGGAGAACTGGTGTTAGTTCTTCTTTGAAAGTTTGGTAGAATTCAGGAGTGAAGCCATCCAGGCCTGGACTATTCTTTGTTGGTATACTTTTTATCATTGGTTCAATCTCATTACAGGCACAAATTTAAGGGGTGCCAAAATACTCAGTAATCAATATATATGGTATTTTAGTGCAATATTTTAAAAAGTTTCATGGAAAACTATAGCCAGCAGATCAAACACTTGTTCTTATAAAGTTTTATTGGAACAATGGCCACGATTAGGGTGTGGTAAGTGTGTTGTAAGTGAGGCAGGATCATTAAAGACAAAAATAGATCCTGTCTTTATTTTAATACTTTTTTGTGATGGATATTTTAACTAATTTTTAAAATATTGCATTAACATATCAATTATCTTCACTACTGAATCTTTTTGTACCTCCTTAAATTTGAACCTTTGGTGAGTGCTGCACCCTAGTTAGTAAGACAGAGAAGAGGATCCAGAAGTTGGGCGGACATTCCAGGAAGGGAAAGCAGCATTTGTGAAGGCCTGTGGCATGTCATGAGATGCTTTTTGCATAGCAAATGTGAAGATGGCTGCATAGGACTGCAACAAAGTGTTCAGGGGAAAACATGGCAGGAAACACAATCAGAGAAGCTGCTCGGGGTCAGATCTTGAAGAAGTATAAGTACAAGCCTAAAATAGCTAAAATTCTGGAGATGCATTAAAACTTTTCATTAGAAGATTAATAGAATAACAGTTTTGTTTAAGAAAAAATAGCTCTGGAAAGAATTGAGACTGGGGCATTTAAGAGACAATTGCAATCACAGACTAGAAATTATGGTGGCATAAACTACAGAGAAGACAGTGGGAATAGGAAGAAAAGGACTGAATTGATAGACTTTTAGAAGATGAAGGGAAAGCTGAATGAATATTGAAAATAATTAATCTAGAATTTTCTCTCTATTCTCGACTGGAAGGATGGTGACTCTATTCACCAATAGGTTATACAAGAGATAGGACAGGTCTGGGGGAAGATGATGATGAGTTTAGTGTGGACATGGGAAATTTGGAGTTCAGGCAAGAGGTATAAACAGCAGTATTATCCAAGGATTGTTACAATCATAGGGAGAGAAACCAAAAATCTGTCAAAATGGAAGAGACCATACGACTAAGGACCAAACTTGCTCTTTCATCTTGAAGGAGTCAGGCTAGGCAACAAGATCAATATGAGGTTTTGGAAACCTGCATTATACAGGAGACTAATCCCCTGAGTGTCTGCCAGACCTAGGGCTCCCTGTGGAGAAAAGTTGCTCTAGGTGAGTCTTTGTGAAGTCGCAAAGCCTAGATAATGTGATACTGCCGCCCCAGTCATGACTGAAGGAACCAGGTCTTGGTGCCCAGAACAAAAATAGCCATGGAGACTAGTGAGACAGTCAACTGCCAGAGTTGCCTTGGTACCAAAATCCATCCCTAAAGTTCCTTTATATGAGAAGGCAAAAAAATGCCCTTAGTCAGACATTAAATTGCATACAGAAAGCCAGCAAGGATTAATGAGATTAACTGTTCTGAGGGAACAATAAAATGACTGAGGCACTTGGGGAGCTGTTGTGTCTTGATTAGTGATGAGGTATTGATTCTGTTCTCCCTGACGCCTTTGTGGGTACCTGCTGGCCTCAGAAGCCCTAGAACCCAGCCTGACTCCACAGCTGCTAAAATAGATTTTGGTGCTTTCTAACATCTTGCTAATCCTTTTAAGTCCTTGCCCTTTCATATAGCTTGGGCAGGTCTCTTTTTTGCAACCTGAAAGACTATAGGTAATGTAAGCACTATTTCACAGGGGAAGTCAGAAGACCAAAGACAGAGGGCAAATTCATGTCAGAAACCAAAATAGACAAAATTCATTCAACAGTAACTTAAACAAGTCACTTCTCTGTGCCTCATTTTTTTAATTTGCAAAACGGAGACATAGTACCCTCCACAAATGGTTGTTATGAGAATTAAATGAATTAATGTGTATGATGCTCTTAGAGCCAGGAACAAAGAAAACATTACGTAAATGTCTGTTAAAAAATAAAATAAGCAATTTGCTTTTTTTTCTTAACTTATATTGGCCCATTTCTCCCTTCAGAGGAGTCTTTGGGCACGATGTAGCTTCAGACACACATCACAACTAAAGTTAACTGATTGCCAAATATATACCTAGATTAGCAAATTGCTCAATTGAGCCCATGGTTAAGCTTTCTCAATTTGGTTTCTTTAACAATCATACCCATGACTGCCAATAGATGCATTCTGGGTTTGGCGAACATGGAGAAATAACAAGTTACACCTACACTGAAGCTTTGGTTTTTGTAGGGAGATAAATATCATTCTGGTCTGTTATAGTCCCTAACAAGGACATCAATCGTCAGTTAAAGAATATATTATATTTTAAAGTGAAGAAACAACTGCAGTCATGCACAGCATAACAATGTTTCAGTCAACGAAAGACCCCATATATAACAGTGGTCCCATAAGATTACCAGCAAGGCGTGGTAGCTCATGCCTGTAACCCTACCATTTTGGGAGGCTGAGGCAGGAGGATTGCTTGAGGCCAGGAGTTCAAGACCAGCCTGAGCAAAATACTGAGACCCCGTCTCTACAAAAAATTAGCCAAGGATGCTGTCACGCACCTATAGTCCCAGCTACTTGAGACACTAAGGTGGGAGGTTCTCTTGAGCTTGAGAGTTTGAGGTTGCAGCCAGCTGTGATGATGACACTACTCTAGCCCAGGCAACAGAGCTAGACCGTAGCGGCGGGGGGGCAGGGGGGTGGAACCCATAAGATTACAACACTGTATTTACTGTATTTATATTGTACTTTCTTTGTGTTTAGATATGTTTAGATACACAAATACTTACCATTGTGTTACAATTGCCTATGGTATTCAGTACAGTATAACATGTTGTACATGTTTGTAGCCTAGGAGCAATAGGCCATACTGTATAGCCTAGGTAGGTTGTAAGCTATATCATGTAGGTTTGTGAAAGTACACTCAATCATGTTCAGGCAATAAAGAAATTTGCCTAATAACACATTTCTCAGCATGTATTCCCATCATTAAGCAACGCATGACTGCATTAGCAAAATCAATTGCCTTATGTTTTTGTCTTTTGTTTCCATAGGCTAATCTGGTGTTTGATAATAAACAT
>RJWJ010043798.1:0-12391 GCA_004363605.1 Indri indri | reverse complement strand
CATTTAATCTTTAGACTACATGAATCATCTTATAAACACTTCTGTCAAAGTTGTGTATTAAAACAAAACAAAGGGCTGGGTGCAGTGGCTCATGCCTGTAATCCTAGCACTTTGGGAGGCCAAGACAGAAGGATCACTTGAGCCCAGGAGTTTGAGGTTATAGTCAGCTATGGTGATGATGCCACTGTGCTCTAGCCTGGGCAATGGAGAGAGACCCTGTCTCAAAAATATTAATATTAGTAAATATTAATAAATAAATATCAGGCTAAGAATTCAAAATCCCTAGTATACATCCATTCTTCACCAGATAGCTGACGAGATGCAAGTCAATCAATCTCACTGAACCTCATTTTCTTCATCTTTTAGAGATAGGAGTAACTCTCTAACACTAGGATCAAATAAGATTATACTTACTTTATATGCTGCCTAGGATTATGTCATAGATAAAACCGAGAACTAAAAGATGCTTTAAACTTTCACTTACATGAGGGAATCAGTTATAGAGGAGAGTTACCTAAAGTTCTACGATCTCTTAATAATATTCAGATCAGCACTTTCCATAAATTGAAAGTAAACTGCAATTAATTTTAAAATACTCTGCACAAAAGTAATGAGAGAAAATATAAATAATTCTTTATTTTAAGAAATATTTTTTGAATTTAATGTATTCTGTTTTACTACATAAATTAATGCAAAAAAAAGAGTTCTATAAATTTAAATTGTATATTTGATGAACTACCATAGCTCAAATTATAATGCAAGAAACATTTTTAAGACTAGTACAAGTCAAGATCTAGTTTTGTAGATAATAAACTCTTATAAATTAAGACTGGCATCTTTGCATCTTTCATCTTGTCCTAGTATCTTATATCTATTCTAGATGATTATTTTGAAGCCAGAATTCAAGGAGCACAGACTTCCATTTTCAGCAGATAAATTCTATCAGAATACCAAATGTAAAGAGACAGGTCTTTAAATAGAGAAAATGAAAATGTAAAAAGACAGCACTTCGAAATACAGAAAAACGAAAATCTTGAGAGGCAGAGGCTCCATCAGTAGTCAAGCTTCTCATCTGGCAATAATAAAGTTACTATTTATGAGGGATAGAGGAAAAGGCTAGAATAAAAGGAAGGAAAGACAGAATGCAAATAGCTATCATTGAACAGTCTGGCAAAAATGTAAAGCAAGGTCAAACTGTTAACAATGATCATTATAATACTTGCAAAAGAAAACTTTTCACATTCACAATAAAAACACAGATGTCACAAACATTTAAATTCTCCAACATTTGCTTATAGCTTACATAATAATGCTTAATGAACACTAAAATTGTAAAGCAAAATATTTTCCCAAGTTTTCCACACTAGAGAGCTGTTGTCTCATTAAAACAAAAGAATTTGATGTATCAGTGCAGTTACTCAAACAGACAAACTTAACAACTAGCCTGATAAAAATCTCTCAAGGAAAAAGACAGGGGTTGTATCTCTAGTTCCAGACTTTATTTTAGGATTTAGATTCCAAATCTGTCTAATAAAATTTGAACAGAATCTCCATTTGATCTCTTTTGTTCCAGATATTACCTCAGTTCTTTGCTCACTACTGTAAGGTTTTATGCTATTTTCTATGACTTTCTTCAGTCACTGAAATACAATGGCCTCTTCTCAGTCTTTATCTCCTCTGTAGGATTTGATAGTCCTCACTATATGCTCCTTGGAACTCTCTACCTTCTTTGAGCTTCTCAAATAGTATACTCTCGGAGTTCTCGTCCATCCTTCTAGAACATTCCTTTTCAGATTTCATCATTCCCTCCTTCCTCCATCTGCTTTTAATTATGAACATCCTCTAAGAGTCTATCCTCAACCCTTCTCTCTCCCCATTTCATGTTGCTACCCTTAGCACTCTAATCCAATTTCAACACAACCCTGAATAGCTGTTACTTACGATCTTCAACCTCTTCTCTGGATGTTATTAATACAACTGCACTTCCAATTACATGCCAGATATCTCCACAGGTGAACACTTCTGTGGCATCTCAAACCAAACATGTCAAAAAATTAAAATCATTGTGCCATACCCTCCAACATCTAAACAGACCTATTATCACCACAGTTATTTCCCTTTCTTCCTCCAATTCACCCCAAAATACAATCTGATGCTGAATCCCTGTGGATTTCGATCAATCCCTACCTACCTTCACTCTTACTCAGCAGCAGGCATTAAATGTCTAGCACCAGCAGCTTGGTAGAAACCACTTACTAAGTAGATGCTGATAAAGCCTAGCAGGCATCAAAAAGCTTTGTCTCCTAATCAACCCAGGACCAGCTACGGTTCTTGGTTGAACACAGAAGAAGCTGACCCTGGCTAATTAGTAGAAAAGGAGTTAATTAAAAGGCTACCAGGCATCTCACAGAATTGTTGGGAAGATGAAGAACTGTGCTCAAAATTAAGATTCCAGGAACAAATCATGCAACAAACCATGCCACAAAGCAGGACTAATTAGAAAATGGTCATCACTGCTGTTTAGCATCCCACAGAGAGCTAAAGAAAACCACAGGACTGTTGGAAATCAATCTTGCAACCACTGGGAAGACACTGCTGCCACCAAAGGCAGAAAAAGCCTCTGCTAATATTCACCGCCTCTACCACCAAAATGAAAGCTTTATGCAGATTCTATTTCCTCAATTGCAAATCAAAGTCCTATGTGGAGGAGTGAGTCTAATCGATGAAGTCTAAGTCATGTGCCTACGATCCGGCTACAAAAGAGAATGAGAATTTGAGTACTGCCTTCTATGTTGATGAGACTGACTCCTACATTAGCAAGACTACACTTACATTATGAAAATTTTCCCAAATGTAAAAGACTATTCAAAAACTGATTGTTAAATATGAATGCAACTACTACTCCATACCACCCCTCCTCCCTGCCCACATCCCTACCTCTTGTAATGGAAACATCTAAGATCTTACTAGAGTTTGGTGAGCACATGTCATTACGCTCGCTGGAACAAGGCCCAGTCTATAGCCCAGATCACTTGGCTGGAGCTTAAATTCCCTGCCTGAGTATTGCCAGTAGCTATGCCCTGGAAGACCACACCTTGCTCCCAAGACTAATAAATACCGTCTCCCTCAGCCACAGCTAGTTCCTCCTCCACACAAGGCAAACCACCAAAAACCACATCAATGCCACCACAGACTTTACATAGTGACAGCAGCAAGAAACTCTTGTCACTATCTCCTATATAGCAAAGTGAACCCTACTGGCATTCAAACAAACCTAGAGTAAGCCTGAGTCCAACATACCCATTAAACACTAGGAAATAGATGGCAACTCCCCATAGTCTCCCCACTCCTTCTCCTAGGTTAGTCCTCCCCATTAATGGCCACCAAGATTCCAGGGCACATCTCTCACACTCATCCCTTTCCTTCTATACTCACTGTTACAATTCCAGTCCGAGTCATCACAACTTCTTATGTGAACACTGCAACAGAGTCCTAACAGAGTCCCCCTTGCACTACAACCACAATCACATATGCGTATACAATTCACATCGCATATTTAATTCTGGGAAGACTGAACAACTCAAGAAAGTAAAAGTAAACACAGAAAGTACTATGAAAAATGTACTCCAAAATAATTAAATCTCAACGTCCTTAAGTTTATTCCTACAAGAAAGGAGATCTACAACAGGTTCTTCATCCAAAAGATAACCAGGTTTGGTGAGCAAATAACTAATTTCTTTTCTGACTGACATAACAAAACTAAAATATGAAAAATATTTCCTAATTTCCTCTTATAGACTGTGGACTGAGGAGGCAACCATGAAATAGTTAATGAATTAATAAGAATATAAAAACATAGGAAATATGACCTCATCCCATCACTACCTGGAAATTTAGTCCTTATTCTTCCTTCATCTTTTTAATTCAGTTCTAGGCTTCTTTTTTAAAAATCTCTTTTGACTAATATAAACTCTTCCTATGTACATTTTCTCCCTAAAACTTACCCTACATTTTGTGGTCCTCTGCCTAGTGATTTTCTCCATTTAATCTTACTGTTACGGCATTTTTATATGGCAACTCTTAAGCCTTCCTTTTTATAAACACCTCCTATTCTCCTTTGTTTGACGAGGAATTTTTTTAGTTGTGTTTTACACTGCAATTTTCCTCAGAGCTGCCTTGTAGCAAACTTCTGCTATAAATATTTACATATTTGCAATAAGGATAAATTCCTGTTAAAATTATTTATAATCTTTGTGCTCTAATAGATTAGCAAGGACCTAGATGACTGCACACACACTTATCACAAGAAGGGAAATGCAAGACTAGCCTGAGCAAGAGTGAGACTCTGTCTCTAGAAAAAAACAGAAAAATTAGCCAGGCATGGTGGCATGTGCCTGTAGTCCTAGCTACGTGGGAGGCTGAGGCAGGAGTTTGAGCCCAGGAGTTTGAGATTGCAGTAAGCTATGAGGATGCCACTACACTCCACCGGGAGTGAGAGAGTGAGACTCTGTCTCAGGAAAAAAAAAAAAAAAAGGAAAATGCGTAACGAGCATACCTCGTTTTATTGTGCCTCACTTTAGTGCACTTTGCATATATTGCATTTTTTTACAAACTGAAGGCTTGTCAACCCTGTATCAGAGCCATTTTTCCAACAGCATGTGCTTGCTTTATGTCTCTGTGTCACATTTTGATTTTCATAGTATTTCAAACTTTTTCATTATTATTATATCTGTTATGGTGATCTGCAATCATTGATCTTTGATGTTACTCCTGTAATTGTTTTGGGGCACCAAAAACTGCACCACTGTAAGAAGGCAAACTTAATCAATAAATTGTGTATGTGTTCTGACTGTTCAAAGACTTGCTGTTCCCTCAGCTCTCTCCCTTCTCTTCAGGCCTCCCTAGTCTCTGAGACACAATAATATTGAAATTAGGACAATTAATAACCCTACAATGGCCTCTAAGTATTCAAGGGAAAGAAAGAGTCCCATGTTTCTCACTTTAAATAAAAAGCTAGAAATGATTAAGTTCAGTGAGGAAGGCACGCCAAAAACCGAGACAGGTTGAAAGCTAGGCCTCTTGTGCCAGTTGGCCAAGTTGTGAATGCAAAGGAAAGGTTCATGAAGGAAATTAAAAGTGCTACTCCAGTGAACACACGAATGATAAGAAAGCAAAGCAGCCTTATTGCGGCTATGAAGAAAGTTTGAACAGTCTGGATAGAAGATCAAACTAGCCACAACATTCCCTTAAGCCAAAGCCTAATCCAGAGCAAACCCCTAACTCTCTTCAATTACATGAAGGCTGAGAGAGGTGAGGAAGCTGCACAAGAAAAAGTGGAAGCTGGCAGAGGTTGGTTCATACAATTTACAGAAAGAAGCTGTCTCTGTAACATAAAGTATAAGGTGACCCAGCAAGAGCTGACAGGGAAGCTGTGCCAAGGTAATGAGAAGATCTAGCCAAGATAATTAATGAAGCTGGCTACACTAAACACCAGATTTTCAATGCAGATGAAACAGCCTTATATTGGAAGATGACTTCATCTAGGACTTTCATAGGTAGAGAGAGGTCAATACCTGGCTTCAAAGCTTCAAAGGACAGGCTAACTCTCATTAGAGGCTAATGTAGCTGGTGACTTAAAGTTGAACCCAATGCTCACTTACCATTCCAAAAATCCTTGGGCCCTTAAGAATTATAATAGATCTACTCCATCTGTGCTCCACAAATGGACCAACAAAACACGGAGGACAGCACATCTGTTTACAGCATGGTTTACCGAATAGTTTAAGACCACTGTTGAGACCCACTGCTCAGAAAAAAAACGATTTTCAAAACATGACTGCTCACTGACAAAGCACCTATTTACCCAAAAGCTTTGATGGAGATGTACAAGGAGATTAATGTTGTTTTCATGCCTGCTGTCACAGTATCTATCCTGCTGCCCATGGATCAAGGAGTAATTTTGACTTTCACATCTTATTATTTAAGAAATACATTTTGTAAGACTAGAGCTGTCATAGACAGTGATTCCTCTAATGGATTTGGGCAAAATAAATCGAAAACCTTTTGGAAAGGATTAACCATTCAAGATGCCATTAAGAACATTCATGATTTATGGGAGGAGGTCAAAATATCAACTATGAACAAGAGTTTGGAAGAAGCTGATTCCAGCCTTCATGGATGACTTTGAGGGGTTCAGGACTTCAGTGGAGGAAGTCACTGTAGACACGTGGAAATAGCAAAAGAACTAAAATTAGAAGTAGAGCCTGAAGATGTGACTGAATTGCCACAATCTCATGATCAAACTTTAATGGATGAGGAGTTGCTTCTCATAGATGAGCAAAGAAAGTGGTTTCTTTAGATGGAATCTACTCCTGGTGAAGATGGTATGAACTGTGTTGAAATGACAACAAAGGTTTTAGAATAGTACATAAACTTAGTTGATAAAGCAGTAGCAGGGTTTGAGAGAATTGACTCTAATTCTGAAAGATATTCTACTGTGGGTAAATGCTATCAAATAGCATCACATGCTACAGAAAAATCTTTTGTGAAACGATGAGTCAATGGATGTGGCACACTCTATGGCTGTCTTATTTTAAGAAATTGCCACAGCCACCCCAACCTTCAGCAACCACCACCCTGATCCGTCAGCAGCCATCAACGTCAAGGCAAGACCCACCACCAGGAAAGAGAGAAGGTTCAGATGATCACTAGCAATTTTTAGCAGTAAAGCATTTTTTAGTTAAGGTATGTACATTTTTTTAGACACTAAACAGACTACAGTATAATGTCAACATAACTTTTATATGCAATGGGAAACAAAAATTCATGTGACTCACTTTACTGCAGTGGTATAGACCAGAACCTGCAATATCTCTGAGGTATGCCTGTAATTCCTTTTCTTTAACAAGTAAAAAGTGATTGAATAAATTAATGAACTTCTATCTTTGTTTTAGAGATTAATCAGTGTTGCCTTCTTAGTGTTTTAACAAATTAAAGATCTCTTCCTTCTCTGAACTGGCATAGCTCTTAGCTACCGAGTAATTTTTTTATACTATACAAATTGTTACCTGTTTATTTGTTCATGTCAACTAGAAGAGTATATAAGCTACTCACGTCAAGAATCCTGTCATACACCAATTCTATTCTAGCCTTCATATGCAGAATGCACTTAAGAAACATTCGTTCACAGATTCCACAAATACCAAGCTGGATATCATGCTAGATGCCAGAAATACCATATATATATATAACAGTCTAGCAGGCTGACTGACAATAAATAAGGTAATCAAAGGGTTTTGATAATTAAGAAGCAATACTTCACCAGCTACTATTATCTAGCTATTCAAAATCTGTATTTCTTTACCAGGCTAGTGACAAAAGATTCAATATATGGGATTATTTTGTAAGTACATATAATTTTGTATAAATTAGTATTATTTCACCTAAATACAGAAGATAAACTAGATTCTAATAAAAATATAGACACACTGTCTCCACAACTATATTAAAAAAATAAACAACTCTCCTCTCCCAATCCTTTCTTTAAAACTCCTTTAAAAAGATTTCTATTTTACGCTTGATTATTCATATCTCTTACAAATTGAGAATGCCTCTCCCATTTGCTCTTTTTTTGTCGTTAATCCAATAAACACTTACTGGACCTTTATAATATGCAAAGCAGTATGGTAAGCACTAGGAATGCCAATACGGAAAAAGAACCACCTATTTCACCGGATCGATGTTTCTCAACTGTCATAGAAATATTCATGTTCTTCAAATAGGTATGATTTGTGATCATCCTTTGCAGAGGATGTGAAAAGTGGCCTCAACCTTCTCTACTCTAATGTTATTTGGGGTCTGAACTGAATTCAAAAGATGAAGCCCAGGTGCACCTGAATCCTTGCCACAGCAGATTTCCAACAGAACTACTTCCTATCCCATGATTTATTCACCATTTAACCAAATGTTTCTTGACCCAGATCAAGTATTTTGACTAGTATACACATCAATGTATTTACAGCAAGTACCTTTGACCTTACGCATAATTGTTTTCTAAGTGTTTCCTGTTGGTCATTTGCCTTCCTATTTAACACTTAGATTTCATGATGTGGGGACTACATTAAGTACATCTGTACCCTTCAAAAGGTAACAATGCTAGAGTGTATAGTAGCTTCCCAATAAACACTACATAAATAAGATAACTGCATAAATACCAGGATATATAGATAAGAGTTCAAATCATATATGGTTGCTATAGTGTTTAACGAGAGTCTCAATATACCGGAAGATTTGACTGCTTTGATTGTTTATTTTTCTATTAATTCATATATCCTCCATCAGTAACAATTTTTACTTAACTAGAACAGCACAGTCTTTAAGACTTAGGACAGCCCCTCCTTTCTATGTAAATGATTGGTTTCCTTTTTGCCTTTTCTCCCAGGAAGTTTATGGCCAAATATGAAGTCCAATCACAGCATTCATACTGATACGTGATACATAGAGTTATGAGTTGTTCATAAGTTCTAATTTTCTGTTTCTTTTATTATTTCCAACAATTTGTTTTGTTATAAGCTGCCTCAGATGTTTTATGGAAACCAACAGGTTATAAATGAATTTACCTACTATGAAAAAAACACCAAGTTTCTATTTCAAAGTTCACATTTTCTTTTATCCACCAAAACATACTTCTGTTCAAACTTATTCCCCTCCAGTTTTCCTTCTCCCCTAAGTTTTTCGTCAGTCATCCATGTTCTTAAACTGTATTTCTATCAAACTGTAAAGACCAAATTTCCTGCCTATTCCTTCACGGCTAAACACGGTCTCTTTCTCCACGCTCTATTTACCTATTTTTAGGTAACAGGTAGCTATTCTCCAAAAACTTTCATCAATGATATAAGCCATAAAAAGCAAATTTTTAAGAACTACGGTTCTTTCATTAAGTTTATGAAGTGTTGCCATGTTTTAAAGAAATGAGAACGTAAGACCTATGACTCTTACAATCTATATCATTCTTTCCATTTCCCAGTAAGGTAATGAAACCATTTAATACAAGCTAAAATTACTTTCCCTTTCTCTATAGTATATAAATTCTATAGTCTTATGCCTTTGTTTTTCCATTTCTGTTTCTTTCACTTCAGGAAATTGTTTTTCCCATATATTTATTTCCCCTGAATACTTCTGTTGCATAACTCTTCTGAGTGACTTGTATCAAAATCTTCAAGAGATATTTAAAAATATTTCCCAAGTAACTAAAGAAATGGAAATTAAAAGCAATATTAATACTTTATTAATAATAAAATAAAAGGCACAGTGGTTCATGCCTATAATCCTAGCACACTGAGAGACCAATACGGGAGGATCGTTTGAGGCCAGGAATTCAAGACCAGCCTGGGCAATATAGTGAGACCCTGTCTCTACAAAAAATTTTTTAAAAAATTAGCCAGGTGTGGTAGCATGCACCTGTAGCCCCAGCTATTCAGGAGGCTGAGACAGGAGGATCACTTACACCCAGGAGTTTAAGGCTGCAGTAAGCTATGATGACACCACTGTACTCTAGCCTGGACAACAGAGCAATACATTATTTCGGCAACAACAATAACAACAAAAAAGGCAGTAAGATACTACTTTTTCGTATTATGGTAGCCTGTTAGCCAAGACTTTTAATTGTAAAATTCCATATAGTTGAAGAGTTGAACCAGACTTTTTTTTTTTTTTTTTTTTTTGAGACAGTGTCTCACACTGCTACCCAGGCCAGAGTGTGGTGGTACCATCATAGTTCACAGCAGCCTCAAACTTCTCAGGTGATCCTCCAGCCTCAGCCTCCTGAGTAGCTGGCACTATAGGCATGTGTCACTATACTCAGCTAATTTTTTATCTTTTGTAGATATGGGGTCTTACTACATTGCCCAGGCTGGTCTAGAACTCCTGGCCTCAAGCGATCCTCCTACCCAAAGTGCTGGGATTACAGGAATGAGCCACCATGCCTGACCACAGACATTGTTATACATTGTTTCAGGAAATACAAACTGAAGTAGTATATAGAAAAGCAGTTCCATAAATGTATCAAAGATTAAAAATATTTAGACTCTAAATAATTTAGTTACTCAGTCTATCTAAAGAAACATAAATAAAAACAAAGGCTTACATAAGAGGTGCTCATCACAGTATTATATTAATGGCAAAAAATTAGAAATGATAAAAGTCCAATATCAATGGGATACATAAGTAAATTATTATAAATCCATATGATTAAATAATCATTAAAATGCTATTAATAAAAATTATAATATTGAGAGAACATTCGCAAAAGAATGTTAAGAAAATGGGTTCCAAGTGTGAAATACCATATTACCTCAAAAATATAAACTATATAATTGTCTTCACACATTCTTACACTTTCCAACTTTTCTACAAAAAAGCCAACTGCCTTAAAAATTAGTAGCATACTTATATTAAAAAAAAAAATACATCTTGAATAGTAGGTTTATCCCAGGAATGTAAACTTGATTTAATTTTTTAAAAAGTGATGTAATGAAACACATTAACACACTAAAAACTTTTAAAACCATACTGTTATCTCAATAGATGAATAAACAGTCAAAGCATTAGACAAAATTCAACACCCATTCATAACAAAAACAAAAACACCTCAGTAAACTGGAAACAGAAAGAAGCTTCCTTAACCTCATAAAAAGGCATCTATGAAAAACCTATAGGGCTGGGAACAATGGCTCACACCTGTAATCCTAGCACTTTGGGAGTCTGAGGTGGAAGGAGAGTTCAAGACCAGCCAGAGCAAGAGCCGGACCCCATCTCTACAAAAAAATTTTAAAAAATAGCTGGTGGGGGTAGGCAACTGGTGTGCCTATAGTCCCAGCTACCTGGGAGGCTGAGGCAAGAGGATCGCTTGATCCCTGGATCTTGAGGTTGCAGTGAGCTATGATCATGCCACTGTACTCTAGTGTCAGCAACAGAGCAAGACCGTGTCTCAAAAAAAAAAAAAAAAATCTATGGCTAATATCATACGTAATGGCGAAAGACTAAATACATCCTCCCCTAAGATCAGGAACATGGCAAGGATGTGCACACTCTTACTACTACTTTTATTCAATATTGTAGTAGAAGTCCTAGCCAGTGTAATTGGCAATAAAAATAAATAAAAGGCATACAGTTGGAAAGAAAGAAGTAAAACTATCTTTATTTACAGACTACATAGTCATCTATGTACAAAACACTACTAATTGACCTACAGATTTGACGCAATCCCAGTCAAAATTCTGGCAGGCTTCTTTGTAGAAATTGACAAGCGGACACTAAAATATATATGGAAATGCAAAGACCTAGAAGAGCCAAAACAATTTTTGAAAAAGAAGTAAGTTGAAACATTAACTCTACCTGATTTCAAAACCTATTCTAAAGCTACAGCTATCAAGACAGGGTGGTATTGTAACAGGACAGATACATATTTCAGTGGAACAGAATAAAATACAGAAACATACGATGATCAAATTATCCTTTACGAGGTGAGAAATGGGAAATCCAAAGGGAAAAGAACAGTCTTTTCTACTAGTAGTGCTGAAACAACTGGAAACCAACATGGAAAAAAATGAACATTGAGCTTTACCTCACATTGTATTTTAAAATTAACCAAAAATGAATCTTAGAGCTAAATGCAAGAGCTAAAACTATAAAATTTCAAAAAGATAATAATTCTTCATGCTCTTGAGTCAGGCAAATATTTCTAAGATGGAAAATGAAGAGAACCATAAAAGAAAAAAAATTGGTAAAATGGACTTCCTCAAAATTTAAAACTTTTGCTCTGCAAAAGATATTTTTAAAGTGATAAAAAGGCAAGTTCAGACTGGAATAATATATTTGCAAAATATGCACACATATATACATATATCCATCCATATTTGTGTGTGTGATTATATATATTTATTTGTGAATATATATATATATATATCCTTTAACTATAGAATATAGAGAGATCTCATAAAACCCAATAACAGGAATATATGAATACCAATTTTTAAAATGGGCAAAGGATATGAACAGACATTTTAACAATGAAGATATATAAGCATCACAAATAAGAACTGAAAAGATGTTCAACATCATTAGTCATTAGGGATATGGAAATTAAAAGCACAATAAGATACACCAACTAAAATGATTAAAATTTAAAACTCTGACAATACCAACTTTTGGCAAGGTTGTAGAGTAACTAGAACTCACACACTACTGGTAGGAATATATCTTGCCACTTTGGAGATAGTCTGGCAATTTCTTATAAAGTTAAATGTACTTTAAACATATTTATAATGCACCCTAGCCAATCCCACTCATAGGTATTTATCCAAATATTCACAGCAGTTTTATTCATAATAGC
>RJWJ010043797.1:0-12438 GCA_004363605.1 Indri indri | reverse complement strand
AGAAATGTTTTCATATGTATTGTGAGCTCCTTTAGAAACAATTAACCTATTGGCAGAATTTGAAATGGGGTAATTTGGCCCTTAATATATATTAAAATTGTCTGAATATAAGACTTTCTGGAAAATTAAAGAAGCCTCATGTTTTGTAGACACTAAAATTTTATGCAATGTATTTAAGTCACTTTTTAACTTTGTGAATAATGCCCTTTGGTGAAGAAATAACACTACAATGACAAAATTCTTCTGAGGTCGATGAAAACATTCTGGTACTATATAGCCTAGCCCTTAGTTTAAATTATTTATGAAGCCAATAAGAATTTATTTAGAGCAGAGGTAATTGATTTTATAGGGTGGCCTGTTTAAAATCAAGTGTTATCATTTGTAAACCTCAGGCAACATTTCACATTAGTAATGTGCCATGCCTTTAGGCTAACAACACTGACTTTAATAACACATAATAATACAACCAAGGTACATGTAGCCTACCTTTTGTCAGGAAAATGGATCCTGTATATGAGATCATGATTATTAATTTTAATAATGTCACTTTTGTATACCCTAATTATAAATGACCTTTCATTTAGGGATTAATTATCTTGTGCTTTGGCATTTTTGTGTTTGTTTCTATTTGCCTCTGCTACTATTAAATGTTGATGGCTGCCTGCTTTGGTAAAATATCTTTGTTAGAACAGTCTAGTACAAAGCTAAATGCCATATTAATATCCTGATGAGAATAAGCAGCATATTGGCTAAGGGCTGGGGAAAAACAGGATTCTTTGTGATTTCTGCCATTTAGAGCATATGAACTATAGTGAAACAGGGACATCTGGTGTAGGATAAGGATGCAAAACTTAGAGCAGAAACAAGAAAGACTAAGGCACCATAAAATTATATTTAGATTCACTTAAGTTTGTGAATATCACTGCATGTAAATTTTACTCCCCTCAAAACATGCAACTCAAACTAATGTATGTATTCTGAAGTATTTGGGAATAAAGTATGTGAAACATATCAAAAATAAGGTGATCGAAGGATGAATAGAAAAATACACCATAAAACAAACACTTCAAAATTAACAATTGTAGAAGTGGTAGTTTTACAGTATATTCACTTATTATTTTTTTCTTTTCTGTACATTTAGAAGTTTTCATAGTAAACTATTTCGGAAAAGAAATAAAACATAAAAAATACAATTAAGACTAAAATTCATTGCAGGTGGGAATACAAATAGTCAGGAATGTTAATACTAAATATAACATATACAGTGGAAATGCTTTAAAAAAATAAAAAGGTTGTTTATTAATTTGCCTGTTCATTGTGTATATAATGTTTCTGTATTAGCTGTTGCTGTATCTTCTGACATCACTTAGCAAACTATGTTCACACAGTTAATTATGTACTTTTCTGCTATCAATAGCCCTTATATTTTTCTTCAGCAAGAACTACATTGAATACAAAACGCAGACAGAAAAGTCTGTTTTTTGTCTCTAAGTGGAAGACATACTTAAATTTGAGAATATTTTGGGACCTTAGAATTTTCAGTAATATTTTACAATTATTTAAGTTATCCTATATCATGTCTAAGGAAGTTACTGAAATTATAATCTGGAACATTAAAGAATGGTTTAATAATGATTTTATAGAAATATGCTACATGTGAAAAATCTTTATTCAAAGCACATGTATAGTGAAAAAGGCCTAACACTTTATTAAAATTTAATGTAATCCCTAATGCTATTGTTTTTTCCCCAAATTTTCATGCTTCAGGATATGGATGAGCAAAAGACTCTGGGCTTTAAACAATTTTCTCTGAGTGATTAAGAAAGTCAACTCTGTGCTTAGCACACTGAAAAATAATTTTATATTTGATAATCTTTTAGTATCATTAAAACTTAGACCATGTCTAGGAATTATAATACTCAATTACTAAATTTAGTGCCTTCTTTACTACTATAATCTTTTGTAACTCTATAATCTTTGCGAGAGTAAATGCAAATTAATGAAGGATGCTAATAAAAGGTTTAAATTTTCATCTGTTTTCTTTGTTAAGTGACATTCTGTTTAAGATCACCTGTATTGTTCCATATGGAGAAGTCTTTAAAAATATCACCTATGAGCCTCATTTTCAAACACGAAAATACATATATCAGTATGAACAATGATGACACATTGTATTTTGAAAATATGTAAAAATTAATGAAATCATTGTGCTTTTATGACCATTAATGAGACCACTTTCTAAAAGATATAACATATGATATAATAGAGAGTTCATTTCATTTATTTAATAGCTGTTAAGCTAATAGGATATAAATATAGACAACTCTAATGATCTGTTTCAGAATTTTATATATATGTACTCACTGATAGTAATTGAACTTCTTTAATTCTCGGAGTCCTCATTTAGATAATGAATTCAGTATAATTATTTACTGTGACAAGTTATTGTGAAGATTAAACAACATGGAACTTACGAACAAAGACATGAATGCATAGTGTTTAAGAACATCATCTCTGAACCAGATTTCTGGGTTTAAATATTAGTTCCACTCATTTTTAGCTGTGTGATCTGGAGGATTTACTTAAACTCTTTTTCCCACAGTTTCTATAAAATTAATATTGTAATAATAGCAATTACCTCACAGAGTTATTGTAAGTATTAAATTATTTAGTATATCTGAACCCTTTAGATCAGTGCCTGAGAAGTGAGCTATACTATACAAAACACGTTTATATATTATACGATTATAAAAATATATATATACTATGGCCTAAATGGCAGTGTCTCCCCCAAATTCATGTGTTGAAACCTAATAGCCAGTGTAATAGTATTAAGACATGGAGTCTTTTGAGAGGTAATTAAGTCTCTGCCCTCAGGAATGGAATTAGTAGCCTATAAAAAAGTTAAAGGAGCGGCTTTGCCCTTCTACCATGTGAGAATACAGAAGACACCATCTGTGAGTAGCAGGCCCTCACCACACATTGAATCTGCTGGGGCTTGATCTCGGGCTTCTTATTCTCCAGAACTGTGAGCAATAAATTTATGTTTTTTATAAATCACCCAGTCAAAGGTATTTTGTTACAGATGCCAGAATCGACTAAGATAATACATAAATTATATTTTAATGTCTGGCACATGATAGGCAGTCAATATATGTTCTTGTGATTATATTTTATAAACTGGAATATCTACCTCTTCACAGCAATGATTTTTGAGAGAGAATTTGGAGATCTAATAGACATAAAGTCAGATTAATTCTTGGAAATATACAATATCTCTACACTACTTTGTTAAGAATCATGACCCTTAGGGTACTAAGAAGACTTGATAGCGATATCTGAATCCCCATGTACCACTGTTGTTTATTTGAATTATCTGTTTCACAAGGTGGAGTTTTAATTTTCTCCTCCTATTCCCTGTGCCTTCCCAAATTAGCGTGCTTTTAAACAGGCTCTCTTTTCTAATGAAAGGGAATTATTCCTCTGGCAAGAAAATATGACCGACCGGCTTTCCTTCGTGCTAAACCTTCCTGTTTGCCACTAGAATCTAAGACACTTATATAAAGGCTTCATTGTGAAGGTTTGAAAGTGGGTTTAGTCAGTTCAGGTAGCAGTCTTCCCAAATTTAGGTGCATAAAATGCATCTTATCTTTATAGTTATACATATTTTTTAAAAGTTGTAGTGAATATAGCAATTTGTTTTTCATTTTTAGCTTATTGAAGGAGACTTTATCCTGACTAATCTGCAACATTATGCCAAGTTTTATAAGAATGTGCTAGATGAGTTCCTAAGGGAGAAAAGAGAATGGAATTAAAACTGAATATAAAAGTGATTCATATTAAAAATTCATGAACATTTAAAAATACTAAATTGTGTAAAGATGATCTGTTTTACCCCCATTGATACATCTTTTTATGTTCAAATAATAGTATTTTTTTTTTTTTTTTAGCTTGCCATAACGCTATGCTCAACTGTACCAAAATACATCAGCAGGACAACTCTAAGACTCTTATGGACTAATTGTAAAGTATTTAGTGAACAAAGTAGCTTGAGATACATATTTGACAAGTAGCTTGAGATATATATTTGATATTCACTATCTGATGTTCATGAGAATGAATGAGATCACACAGCAAATATATGTGGAAAGAGAGCCACAGCTATGCCTTTATTTTTGAAGGAAAACTGGTGAAGCTGTGAAATCGGTCACCAATAAAAATTTTTAAAGGAGAAAGAAACACACAAACACATACACACATACACAAACACAAACAAAAGAATAAAGTTGTATTTTCTGTCTACTGCCAGGTAGAGAACACGAAGTATCAGAATTTGAGAAACCTCACGTGGCCATGCAAGCCAAATGTTGATTAAATGACCAAAAGATAAAAACTAAGCAGAACACTATGCTTGTGGCCAGAAGGTTATTGAGATGCTGGTGAACTGGCATGGTTTAGCATGGTGAATAAGTGATTGGGAGAGGCTCTGCTTCTACCTACAGCAAAAATTACCCATGCTACCTTGACTGGGTCATGTATCTTCATGGATCTCAGTTATCTTATTCATAAAATGGGGGAAAGATGATCCAACTATTTACCATGCTCCAGTTCCCCAAATCTATCATTGTATGTCTGTGAAATATTTTATAGTAGAGGGAGGGTAGTCATATCTTGCAGTATTTAGAGGAATTAAAGGTAATGAAAAGAAAGCAGTAGAAGTAGATGACATATTAAAGAAGTTTTGGGGAACATGGAGGAGAGAAGGGGATATTTAGTTGTAGGTGTACATCTTTCCCATATATACAAATAACAGAGCTACTTACTGTGGGTTTTATCTAGACTATACTATAATAATCATGTCTAAATGTGAATAAAATTAGTACAAGCTTTCTCACTAAGAGTAATAAATGCTAATTTAAGACTACTATACTAAATCAGGATTTAGTATATTTATGTTGGGATTTAGATATTTATCGGTCAGGTGATGTTATATATTATATATAATACTATATTATAATAATCATTTCTAAATGTGAATAAAATTAGTACAAGCTTTCTCACTAAAAGTAATAAATGGTAATTTAAGACTACTATACTAAATTGGGATTTAGTATATTTATGTTTGGGATTTAGATATTTATTGGTGAGGTGGTGTTATCTTTCTTTTGTTGTGTGTATGTAATTGTTAGGAATAGGTGTAGGTTGGCAGCCCTAATCACAGGAAAAGAGGAGGGGGCAAAAATGAGGAGGCCAATGAGCATTTAGAACCTAACCCGCAATGGCAGAAACTTGCAGTTAGGGACTTTTCCCTGCCAGGAGCATGTGCACAGATTATGAGCTCATGTCCAAAGGTGACCTTTTTCCCATTAACATAGTAAAAATCCCACCCATTCAGTGCCATGACAGTTTATAATTATCATGGCAACCCCTGGAAGTTACCCTATAAGGATAAAATTGGGGAGTGCCCTTAGTTCTAAGAACTTTCCACCCTTTTCCCAGGAAAATAATGAATATTCCACCCACCATTTAACAAATCATAAAGGACCGACTCAAAGTGGAAGTGTGGTAAGACCCCAGCATCTTCTTCACTCCCAGGGATAGATCCGTTTCCCCTCAGGAAACATCCTTTCAATATCTTTTTCTGTGCTACAAAGCCTGCAGTAAAAGCTGCTTGTGTGGAAATGCTATATGTGTGTCATCACTCACTCCGTCACACTGGCCTGGCTTAAGATTCTTCCAAGCCAGGAGCCAAGGAAGCAGGGCAACACACCACGGGGGGGGGAAAAAAAAAAAACAAAAAAACAACCCTGACATAATCATTATAACTACAAGGATATACACACACCATGTATTATGGGGGAATTTCTAAAGTAAACTTTATTTATTTAACATGGTTAAATGAATCCATGAATCTCATGGGCAGGCATTAATCAAATAATTGTATACAGTTTATAAAACTAATATGGTTAAGTCTAGAAAGCAAGAGTTGTGAATATGTCTATTAAGTAGAGACATTTTATATAGTCAATTTGATAAAGAAAGTTATTTCTGAGGAAATCAGACTTAAAATGAAGACTCCATAAAGAGTAGAAATTTGCTGAGTAGAAGTATGCTGGGGTCTCTTTCTAGTGGTGAGAACATTTACGGCTAATGCAAAGGCCCTTGCTTGTTGTAGGGAGTATATAGGGGCTTGTCTGGCATTTAAAAACTCCATTAAATATTATTTTTGAAATATTTAAATACACTGAAGACATTATTATATTTATGTTGAGACTAGTATTATAGACATATTTATTTCCCCTAAATTATTATAAAATTTAATGTCATTGAATAGACAAGCAGCATTTTAAAAGGATCCTGAAAAACTGATTCTAAAATTAGTATGTAATAACAAAAGTTAATGAATTGCTAAAATTATTTTGTAAAAGATATTCCATGGGTTGGGGGTGGAGGAAGTAAGCTTGTTTACCTGACATTTGAGAATTATTATAAAGCCGTAGTAATTAAACTGTGCAGTGCTGATTCAGGGACAGTGAGCCTACTGGAACACATGGTAGGGAAGGCACTGCAAAGTCACGTGACCACTGGCATGCGTCTATAATTCTATCACAGGGAGGAATTAGGAATTGTGTACAATAATCCAACATTTCACATTGATGGTATTGCTACCCTACCACCATCAATCCAACATAAATTCACTGGGGAAACATATGTAGGAAGGAATATCTGTCATAACATTGTGTTATCATTTGATTCCTCTCAAAGCCTGTGACAAGGACTTGAGTGAAGCTGATTTACTTGAGAAATGATCCAAGAAATCTGGAGAAAATCAGTGAGAAAAGTATAGTAGAGAGGAAGAACAAAGAAGTAAAGTATGTTCCATGGAGCTGGTTAGCTCGCTGAACAACTACAGCTGAATTCTATTAGTGTCCAACTGAGGAAACATGGAGAATGTACTTCAGAATTGCTCCCTGTAGAATAGACTTGGGTCATTTATTCAGTTCTCCATTTGCTGAGGGTAATACCTCAGTGTTAACTTCCCTACATTTTCTGATCAAGCAAGTTTCCTCTGTTTCCCCTGAAGCAGAAAACAAAAACAAATTGATTTTTTTCTAGAAGTGAGATGCCTGCAATATACATGAGAACAGGTTGTCTTATGGATGTATCATGCAAAACTAAAAGCTCTGGCCATGCATTGCTTATGATAGTAATATAATATACCTGTTATTTTCCATCCATATTAGAATGTAAAAGCAAAATATGTTATATAAATACAATCAAGTTTTTAGCAATTCTAAAAAAGAACAGACACTATTTTTAGGAATCTTGGACTAAAAAATGTTGAATCAGAAATGAAAGAAATCTTTTTTTTTTTTTTTTTTTGGACACAGGGTCTCACTCTATTGTCCAGTACAGTGGCCTCATCACAGCTCACTGCAACTTCAAACTCCTGGGCTCAAGCAATTTTCCTGCCTCAGCTTCCTGTGTTGCTGGGACTATAGGCATGTGCCACCACACCCAACTTATTTTTCTATTTACTGTTAATATTTTTGAATGATTTATGTAATTTGCCTCCAAATAAGGCCATATATATTAATGTGTATATATATATATCTTTTAGACATAAATTCAATAAATCTATGAGAATGTCAATGTCAGGAAGAGGAATGAAATCAGAGCAAGAAATTAAAAGGGGAGCATTAGAACAGCAACAATCAACAAGATGTTGATAATAATGTCCGATGAATGTAGTATGAGTAACAATTCTATAAAATCGTCTTGAAGCTTCATGAAACCTGGTCAGTCGATTACAGCGGATGTTTACTGCAACCAGTTGGATGAAATGATGTGAATGCTTGAGATTACACAGCTGAGATTGGTCAATAGAGACAGGTCAATCCTCTTGCAGGACAAAGCTGGACCACACGTCTCTCAAACAACACTGCTCAAACTACAG
This sequence comes from Indri indri, assembly GCA_004363605.1. Taxonomy (NCBI): domain Eukaryota; kingdom Metazoa; phylum Chordata; class Mammalia; order Primates; family Indriidae; genus Indri; species Indri indri. The sequence continues at coordinate 4,481 of RJWJ010043797.1, read as the reverse complement.
AGGCTGCACTTGGAAATTCTCTGTCATCCACCCTATTCACCAGACCTTGCACCAACCGACTACCACTTACTTCTTCCAGGCTTCGGACCACTTCTTCCAAGGAACAATATTCGATTCTCAACAAGCTGTGGAAAACACCTTTCACACTTTCATCCCTACTCTCTCCCAGGCTGCTTTGCTGCTGGCATAAAGAAGCTACTGCTGGCAGGGCACGGTGGCTCACGCCTGTAATCCTAGCACTCTGGGAGGCCGAGGCGGGCGGATTGTTTGAGCTCAGGAGTTCGAAACCAGCCTGAGCAAGAGCGAGACCCCGTCTCTACTAAAAATAGAAAGAAATTAATTGGACAACTAAAAATATATAGAAAAAATTAGCCGGGCATGGTGGCGCATGCCTGCAGTCCCAGCTACTCAGGAGGCTAAGGCAGGAGGATCGCTTGAGCCCAGGAGTTTGAGGTTGCTGTGAGCTAGGCTGACGCCACGGTACTCTGGCCTGGACAACACAGTGAGAGTCTGTCTCAAAAAAAAAAAAAAAAAAGAAGCTACTGTTAAGACGGCAAACCTGTGCCAATAGTTTAGGCACATATATTGATTAATTGCACTGCTTCTTGTTTGAGATGTAATACACAAAACTTTTGATTCAAAATTGTACATTTCATATTTAAGGACCTATAACCATAATTAACTTTAGAAATCATCCAGTGAGTATGATTTCTGAATACTAATTTTACTTTGTTTTTCAAAGACTCAGGAACTCAGAAATACCCACGACACTATCTTTATTATAAAATTTACTGCTGTTGTTTCAGCTGCTATGACAGTCTCATAAGGATTTTGCCATATCTACAAATATTTAATTTTGTTCTCTGACAATTCCGTCTTTGGTAGGCAATTGTATCTAATATTACATGCTTAATGATTTTATCTAATATAATGATATATAAGGACTACATTTGAAGAAGAGTTTTATCAGAGAGAAAATTATTGCTCTTACAAAAATTTTACAGAAGCTACACACACACACACGCACACACACACAAATGCTTTAAACTATATATATTTAGTGAATGTACAAACTCAAAATATATTTCACTCTCTGTGAATCTGTTTTTGGTTCCACATTTCAATTAGAGTGTGAGGAGTGAGGTAGAGTCAAAGGGAAAACAATTTAACAGGTGAAATCTCTGAGAAGTTGAAGGACGTGGAAGAAAAACCAAGGTGATCAAATAATTCCCACCATATCCAGCAGGCCGTACTTCACAACTTATCAATTTTGTACTCTTCAATTAAGACCTACAATAAGTGTTTGTTCATGAGAAAATTTTTGAGGAAAGTCTCAATTATATAATATCAATTATTAAATATTTAAAATTATGTATAAAGCAAAACACAAATTAATTTTTAAAAAGTAATAGTTTCATGCTGAAGTGAGAAACATAGATTAAAATCATATGGAATCGGGATCCAATAATTCCTGTTTGAATAGTTTGAAGCATACTGCATTTTTAAATAATGGGAGACAATGGATATGAAAATTAACAGACAAAGTTTCCTCACCTCAAGTTAAAGAAAAAAGTCTATAAGGAAATGTATATTGAGAATTACATTAATGATTCATTTTACATAATAATGTAAATTAAAATACAAATATACTTGGTAGAGTACAGCAGGGGTTCTCAAAATGTGTTCTTCAGACCACCGGTACCAGCAGCACCAATGTACAGTGTTCACTGTTCAGGTGATGGGTACAATAAAGCCCAGACCTCACTGCTATACAGTATATCCACATAACAAAACTGCCTTTATACCCCCTAAATATATCGAAATTTAAAAAAATGGTTAAAAAAGAAATGCTAATTATCAAGGCGCATCATATATTTGCTGCATCTGAAACTCTGTGTTTGGATAAGTAATTTGGTTTTGACCAGGTGATTCTGATGAAACTAATGTTTGAAAACCACGGAAGTAGAGGAGAGCAATAGAATTTGAACAAACAGGGTAGTCTTGTGATAAGTCTAATATTCTTGGGAAATAAGAAAGATGAGGTGGTATTTTGGTGACTTATTTATCTATCTTCATTTACTTATTCAAGGGAGGTCTATGTATGTTAGCACAATTTAAAATATATTCTTTGCTCCTGATGTTTTAGGAGAGGTGTAGTGAGATATACACATTATTTCAGCAACCCAATGATTCGAACTTTTCCTGTTTTTTTGCAAAGAATTTTCAGGCAAATTTGAGGTGTCATATTTATTCTAAATATCGGGTAAATAATGACATAATTACAACTCATTTTAAGTCATATTTTATAAATTGAATATTTTTCATGTTTCTTCATGAAATATGAGAGTAATATTTCTTTTGGTACTTTTGTAAAAGGAAATAATAGCTTGAAATGAAATCACTAGTATTTGCTTTGGTCTACCATGTTTTAAAGGGGTTAGTAATTTGTAAATAAACATTCTTTAGATACCATGTCTTTAAAAAATGAGACTGTACAAATGAAAAAAGAACATTAGACTAGGGATTGGAAGCCTTGAGGTACAGTTTGGACTCTGTGTTAATTATGCAGTGATTTTAAATAATTTGCCTGATCTCCTGAGTTGTTCCTGGATCATTCATAAAATGATTATGGGTTCCTAGGTCCTTTCTATGATTTGAATTGTAGAGGATTGGAATACAGTACTTCCATTAATATAGAGTTAAGTATGATATTAGTTAGAGATTGTCTTAATCAAGCTGGTTTTACGTCCAATATTTCTGCACTTTTCTGTACTGGGTTCTATAACATTACCTCATGTTTTCAGAACCCTATGTTCCTTGCCAGGCAGCTCACATAGCTGTTGCCTGATTTAATACAGCTATCTTAATTCACTTTTCTCAGACTTCATGAAAACTTTGTTCAAAATGTAAATTTGAAGAGAATAAATCAAACATGTCCATTTAATATCATTCTGAAAGTAAATCCTAAGATTCCTCTGAGGAATTTGCAAATGCTGCCTTTTACACATCAATTAAAATTACAAGCAAGTTTTATTGCTTACAAAAGCTTCATTTAATTTTTACAGCTATATTTGGTTTATGAATTAATTATATGGATAGTATTATATTTTAAACTCATTACATTTTTATATGTTAATTACAATTCTGAGCCTTATTTGGCATCTTTTTATTTTTAACTTTCTATCATATATGAACAAGAATTTGAGATATTTTAAATACTTTTGCTATGAATGTCAGTGTTAACTGAGATATTCTTGGCAGCTCCATTTTCTTTCCAACATAGCTACTGTCAATCTTCTCTTTTGGCTGAGATTCTTTTCTAATATTGTGCCTCACTTAAATCAGCAGAATTCTTCTTATCTAGTTTTTATTATGACATTTTTAGTTGCACCAAAAGTTATGGAAACACATCTTAGATAATTTTTAAAACTTTCTATATTTGTGACACCAACAGTAATGAATTTTAATCACCTAATACATTTAACATAATTAGCATGGAGAGTTTTCTCATACTTAATAAAATCAAAGCTGACATTTTTTTCAAGAATATTTGTTTAATGAATGAGGGAATTAGATATCTGAAGGTTCAACACTATGCCTTTCATTAAGTATGTGTCAAGCTGTAAGCCACAACCAATAGAGTTATGCCAGATACTGGTTTACTTTTTGAAAAATCAATAATTAATTAATTTGTTTTTTATTGATACATAATAGCTGTGGTATTTTGTGGTACATTTGATAATTTGATACATTAATATAATCAGATCAGGGTAACTAGAATATCTGTAACCTTAAATATTTATCTTTTCTTTAAGCTAGGAATGTCTAAATTATTCTCTTCTAGCCATTTTGAAATATTTAATTAATTAATGTTAATTATAGTCACCCTACTAATCTACCAAACACCTGGTCTTATTGCTTTTATCTAAGCATATATTTGTACCCATTAATCAACCTCTCTTCATCCCTCCCACCTTCCTACTCTTCCAGGCCTCATGGACTACCAATCTACTCTCTATCTTTGTGAGATCCACTTTTTGGCTCCCACATATGAGTGAGAACAAGCAATGTTTGTCTCTCTGTGTTTGGCTTACTTTAATGTTCAGTCTCAGCTATGTTGCTGCAAATGACAGGAATTTGTTTTTCTACAATGACTGAATAATATTCCATTGTGCACATATACCACCTTTTTTAATCCATTCATCCATTTCTGGACACTTTGGTTCCATATTTTGCCTGTTGTGAATAGTGCTGTAATAAACATGGAAGTGCAGATACCTTTTCAATATATTGATTTCCTTTCTTTTGAACATATACCCACTAATGGAATTGCTAGTTCATATGCTAGTTCTACTTTTAGTTTTTTGAGAAACCTCTGTACTGTTTGCCATAGTGGCTGCACTAATTTACACCAATAGTACCTAAGTGTTCCCTTTTCTCCTCATCCCCATCAGCATCTCTTATTCCTGTTTTTTGTTTTT
>RJWJ010043796.1:0-12601 GCA_004363605.1 Indri indri | reverse complement strand
AAAAAAAAAAAAAATACCTCAAGAAAGTATAAGTAAAGTTGGTTGAGACCTGAAGTTTCATTAAAAATTGGCTGGGAGAAGAGAAAAAAGAGGCTTCCAGAAAGAGGAACTAGCATATGGTTTTACAGCTCTTTAAAACATTGCACAGGACCAGACAACAAGTTTTTAAAAACGATGCCAGAGCATTAGAAGCAGCCAGAATAAAGATAAATGAAGAATTCAAAAGTAATAAAAACGAGACTTCTCCTAAGAAAATAGAAGAGGGTCACCTGCCCTCCTACACCCAAAACACAGCAAGTTGTCCCACGAAAAGAATATGGAAGTAGCCATCGTCAAAGCGAGAGCAGCTGACCCAATCCAGAAACCTCAAAATTCTGTCTTCGCCTAAGCTAATGAAAGTAGGTTCCGATGTTGAATCGTTACTCAGAACATCTGTTATACAAGGTATTCACACAGACTACAATACACTGCAATTGGTTCCTAGGAAAGACCTTCTTATAGAAAATGTGCCATATTGTGATATACCAACTCAGAAGCAGTGAATTTTCTACGATAAAACAAGTCTTTGTACTTTTTAACTTTGAAATATATAACTCTGGCAAAAGGTCAAAAAAAAAAAATAATGTTTTTAATCTTCTTAGTAGAGATTTTGCTCATCTTTTATTAGATTCATTCCTAGATATTTTATATTTTTATGATACTATTATAAATGGCATATTTTTAAAACTTTATTTTCCAAAGGTTGCTATTATATAGAAATATAGTTGATTTTTGTATATCAATTTTGTGTGCAGCAAACTTTCTCAACTCACATTTTAATTCCAATAATATTTCTGAATCTTTTAGAATTTGTACATTAATAATAATATTATTTGAATAATGACAGTTTTATTTTTCCCTTTCTAATCTTTTATTTTTTTCTTGTCTTATTGAACTGGTTTGGACCCCCACTACAACATTGTGCAGTAGCGGAGATAGCAGGCAGCCTTGCCTTGCTCCCAGTTTCAGAGACAGTGCTTTCAATATTTCTCCATTAAGTATGTGATGCTTCCTATAGGTTTTTCATAGATATCACTTATTAGATGAAGGAAATCCCTTTCTTTCCCTTGTTTGCCAAAAATTATTGTCTTGAGTGGATTTTGGATTTTATTTGGGAAATGTTTTTTCTTTGTATAATACTATAATTAGATAATTATATGCTTTTTTACTTTAATTTGTTAATGTGGTGAATTACATTGATTTTTTAAAAAAATATTAATCCTTGGATCTCTCAAATAATCTTCTGTATATATTGCTGGATTTGGTTTGCTCATATTTTGCTTAGGATTTTTCTATCTAGATTTTTCTATCTAGATCCTTGAGTAAGATTGGCTTAGAATTTTCCTTTTGCTAATGCCCTCATCAGGTTTTGATATCAGCATTATACTGGTCTCATAAAAACAAGTTAAAGCACATTTCTTCTTTTACTGTTCTCTGGAAGAACTTGTGTAAGAGGCTTGCTGTGACTATTTTGGCTGGCCCACTCTTGATACTGATGAGTGGAGTACTTAGAGGAAACTTTATGAGTGAGAATATATCCTTCCTGAGATGTAATAACAGAACAAAATGGGGGAAGTCTTTTTTTTAAGTAACTAGAGATCTCAGAAGAAGCTTTAGGATAAATAGGTACTAAAATATTTTAAATTTATTTTAAATTATACAATGCTACTCCATATAAAATAAAAATTTTAGACAATACACAGATATATAAAGTAGAAAGTAAAATATCCAATTCCCCCAAATTCCATTTTGGTAAGTATATGATAGATTTCTTTTGTTTTTATTCTGTTTGTTTGCTTCATTAAAAATGGGACCTTACTATACCTTTTGTACTACAACTTTTTCACTCATGATATATCTTGGACATCTCTTCATGTTGTTACTCAGCCACATGTTATTTTTGGTTTTTTACTTATATGTTATTTTAAAATTTATTTTTAATTTTGTTGCTTAGCATTCCAAAATATGTATTATCATGGCAGATTTAGCCAGTCCTTGATTAGTAGACATTTAGGTTGTTCCAATATTTGGCTATCGCCAAGAATGCTGAAGCAAACATTCTTGTAAGTTTGTCTTTGTGAAGTTGTGGAATCTGTATTAAAATGCAGAAATGGAATGGTTAGGTCATAGGGTACGCCTGTTTTTGAGTTAAATAAATATTACCAACTTGTCTTCTAAAAATGCATAACCAAAATTATCCTCTCACCAAAAGATGAGAGCTACTATGTCCTCAGATCCAGGTATCAAAGGATATAAAAGGCTTCTTTTAAATCTTTGGCAATATGATGTAGGTAAACATTATTTTTAATATAATAATGTCAACAGTTTGTTATTGCCTACATACATACTCATTCTTTGGCTGCCCAGTATCTGACTCCAGTGAACTGAAGGTGGTTGACTGGTACTTGTGGCTTTAGTTTTATTTCTAGAGGAACAGAATCTTAACTTGCATTCTCTGAGTTCTTTATAGCATTTCTTTTGCTTAAATAACTCATGTTTTTAGGGTCTCCTACTCTCCTGTAGTCATGTATTTTTGCCACATTCTGGAGACAGACATTTGTTTTGTCTTGATGGATACCCTTGTTCATTCATTCAGCAACTCTTTTTGAGTACCTGTGGTATGTCGGACACTGTTCTCACTGCTGGGGATATAGGAATGAACAAAACAATGACCTGGTTCTTACTGACTCAAAGCTAGTAAGTGACAAACTGAGACTCTAACTCAAATTTAAGTCTTACTCAAAAAGCCAATGATCCATCAATATCATAAAATACTGAATCACTCACAATTGATAAGAAATCCCTTAAAATGATCTCTTTATTACATACTTCTTTGGTAACTACAGTTTTGATAGACTATTTAAATTTTTACTACTTTTACTTTTTAAAATAATAGATAATAATTTGTATCCTAGAACCAGTAATTTGAAAAGAAAAAAACTAATTTTAAACATTGAAAGTTAAGAACTGGTATTAGAATAATGCTCAATTCACTCAATTTACTATTAAGTATTTTGTTTTTACTTGATAATTTTTTTTGAATTCTTTGATTTTTAAAATTTTGTTTACAACTGACATTTAATTGTACGTTTATGGGGTACAGTGTGATGTTTCAGTACATGGGTACAGTGTATAATGATCAAATCAAGGTAGTTAGCATGTCTATCACCTCAAATCTTTATCATTTCTTTGTGGCGTTAACTTTCAAGATCCTCTTTCCTAGCTCTCTTGAAACATGCAATACCTTGTTATTAGCTCTAGTCACCCTACAGCAGGGTTTGAATTGTTCACAGCACACGTGCACATACAACTTTTGTATCTACTAGTGGACTGTAGTTGGCAAGTTTTGGTCATTATACCAGTTTCTAGCAGGAATATGTATCTGTGATTTACAAGGCCTATCAGAGGAGGTAGCACTAGCTCTTCGCCTCATGAACAGCTAGAGAGCCACAGAGAATCCACATTCGTCAAGGTAGTAACTTCTGTGTCTTTTTTCCTCTAACAGATGGAGGTTTACTGTTCTGACTTTCATGCTGAAAGAGCAGCAAGAGAGAAGATTCATGAAGAAAAAGAGCAACTGGCATTGCAGCTGGCAATTTTGCTGAAAGAGAATGATCCTTTTGAAGATGGCAGCAGGTAAGGTAAAGAGAGAGGAAGACTTAGAGCAGTGGTCCCCAACCTTTGCCACTAGGGACTGTTTTCATGGAAGACAATTTTTCCATGGTCTGGGGCGAGGGGATAGTTTTGGGATGATTCAAGCACATTACATTTATTGTGCACTTTATTTCTATTATTATTACATTGTAATATATAATGAAATAATTACACAGCTTACCATAGGTCAGGGACCCCTGACTTAGAGCACATGTCAGCATGGGCTGTAGCAGAGGTGACCTGTCTGACATGTTTCCTAATTTGAGCTATAAGAATTGCTCCATGGACACTTCACTTGATCAAGTTCCTTGCTTTTAGAAAAGCTGTGAAAACCTAACATTATGTGTCCCCATGACCTATCTTGCCATTGTCATAAATGAAATATTTATAACACTTTAAATTTTCTAATATGCTTTAAAAGAAAATACTGCTAAAAATTTGCTCTTTTAAAAATATATTTTGAGAAAGCTTTGAAACATAGTAAAATACAGAAGAAAAAATAACCCACACCAATATGTACCCCATCCTGAATTGCCAGTTGCTAACAATTCTTTTATTTGCTTCAAGTATTTAATTAAAGGAAAAAAGGAAGTTGTAGATAAAGTTGAATTCTCCTTTGTTCCTCATCCTTCATTAAATTCCTCCCTTCCCTTACCTGAGTCACTAGGAGTTTGGTGGGGAGTCTCCCCATCTCTTTTACATTTTTACATACACACACCCCTACAAAATATCTTAAAACAAGGTAATAATATTGATTTCTGTGTGTTTAAGTTACAACATAATCACTATAGGTATTGTTCTACAACTTGCTTTATATAACACCGTGATTTTGAACTGTCAATGCTGATAAATGCAGATCTAATTCACTATATTTAATTGCTGTATAGTGTCTTGATTTGGAAATACGCCACTTTTTTCTAATTCATTCCCTATCAAAGTTTGGTTATTTCCCACTGATTTGTTTTTAATCTTAATTAGTTACTTGTACAATAGTATCCTAATGCCACTAGTATTTAAAACTCAAATTAGTTTCAAGTTCTGGTTTTTGTGAACCTTGGTTCTGGCATTGTCATTGGATTCTATTTTTGTCCTACTTCTGTTGACTATGTGCTTAATGTTGTCGTGTTTCAGGGTTGTAGAACATCACATATAGTGTTGCTTTTAATCCCAGTAGGCAGTCCTTGATGGAGATGCAGAGCCGTCATGGGGCGAGAACAAGTGACCCCGACCAGCAGGCTTACCTTGTTCAGGGAGGTGAGTGCTGTGTGATTCTGGGTTTTCAGGGAATGACAACATCCTATAAAAAAGATACTTGAAGAAAAATTCCACTACATTTTACACAATAGATTCTAAATCGAGCTACCCAAAATATAACACCCGCCAGTCTCATTCCCACAGTGCTCCAGTCTCCATCCACGACCCACTGAATCCAGATCAGACTCTTCCCCCTGTCACATAAGGCTGGCATGGCCAGCTGTTAAGCCTTGTCTCACTCTGGTCTCCTACAGATATGAGCCAAACTGAACCGTCCCCTTCCACTGGCCCTAAGCCTACGCTTGCGTATGTTTATGTTCGTTCATGCAGTGTCCTTCACATAGATACCTTTCTCGTGCGTGTTCCCACCTTCCCCCAGTCTCTTCCCAGTGAACACTTGCTCCATCTTTAAAACCCTTTTCAAATTCTATCTCCATGCATCATCTCCCTCTTGAACTTCCAAAGTATTTTATTCCTTTTTTTTAGTACTTATCTGCTATTTTATAAGCATTTATGTGTTCTAAATAGGTATTTAAGTACTGTATAACTGACAAGCCCCTGGAGTGTGTATCTGTACCCACTACCTGCTGTTATGTACATAATAATATTACCATTTATTGACAGTTTACTATGTCAGTCGCTGTGCTGATCTCACAACATAGGTATTGTCTCGTTTGAGCCTCACAAAATTACGCGAGGTATGTATCATCACCCTCTAACAGAAGACAAAACCGAAACTTTTAAATAACCCAGGATTGCAAGGTTAGTTAGAGGCAGACTGGAAGTGGACCCCAAAGTTGTCTGACTCTACACAGTACTGCACAGAATAAACTGTCATTTAATTATATAATATCCAGATTTTAATCCCCTGAGTGAAACTGATCATAACACTTCTTACTAGTATGGTGCTATATTTATTACATAGTTTTAATAAACTAATAATAGCATTCTTTAGTATATAACAAATTACTGTCTTATCATTGAAAGGAAAAGAAGTATTACCCTTGATTCTAGGTATGAAAAAAAGTAAAATTCCCAGCACTCTGGGAGGCCAAGGCAGGAGGATCACTTGAGGCCAGGAGTTTGAGACCAGCCTGGGCAACATAGCAAGACCCCATCAGTTCAGTGTATGTAGTGAACTGTTAAATCTGGGGGAAATTTCTCTGAGTATTCCTTTTATCCACCATCTTCCCCCTTCTCCCACACACCAAAGTTCCCTTACAGGAAAAAAAAATAGGTTAAATATTAGAGGTAGTAATTCAAGTTGTAAATAAACATAGTGTTATTCAGGAAGCACATGCTAGAAGAGGTAGCACGTGGCCTAATAAAAATATTAGCCTCAGGCATCTTTTAGCATCAGTGGGGAAAGCTATGTTCTTCTCCGAAAGGAGCATTTACTCACTTGAGCTCTGCCAGGTATTTTCTCAAACCTGATTTTAAATGTCTTAGGAACACCTATAAACCTGATTTCTAGAAGTGCCCTACAAGATTGTCTCGGGTCAAAAAGAGCAATTTCTTGCACCTGGATTTCTTAAAGGAAGATTTTTCTTCTTTATAACTATATTAGGTTAATACCTATTTCCATCAAAAAAAAGAAAAGAACTGGTCAAACAGTCTTTGACTGAAAATCTTCACAAAGTATAAATTCATTCTTAATAGTCCCAATAAACTTATTTGTTATAAAAAGAATTTTTTATTTCTTGATAAGATGGCTTTAAACAACAGTCCTCTTAATGTATTCCATCATGGTTGTCATCAGCAGCCGTTTAGGAGCCTGCTCTGTTCCAGGACGGCGGCTAAGCCCAGGAGACAAGGCACAGGGCACGCGCAGATCCTTAAGGGATGCAGTCTCGCTGGAGAGACGGGATGTGCGTGTGAAAAGATGCGTTCACGGTGGGTAGCGTGTGATTGAGGGAAAGAATAGCACTGGAGATGGAGGAAGGGGTGATCACTAAGGGCCAGGGGAGTTGACAAACTCCTTGAAAAGGTAGGGCTTTAAGCCTGATCTCAAAGCCAGGGGTTAGAAAAGCATGATGCAAGGGCAGGAATGAGGATGATGTGCTGATAATGAAAAAGGACAAAGCTTATTACCGAGCAAAAGAGCAGGAGGCAGAGAGGCTGTGAACAGACTGGCACAGCAACCCAAGTGGGGGTCTTGAAGCCTAGACCAGGATTTGGCCTGTAGTTTTATTGGGACAGAGTCACACCCTTTCGTTTACATTTTGTCCATAGCTGCCTTCATGCTCCAGTGGCAGAGCTGAGTAGTTGTGACAGAAATATGACCTGCAAAGCCTACAGTTTTTACTATGGCCCTTTACAAAAGAAATTCCGACCCCTGATCTCACTGCAACCATTAGAAAGCTCCCTGCTTCAGAAATCATGCTTTATGATCAACATATCTACTCATAAATCTACTTAAAATGCCTTTTAAGATTGCTGAACACAAACCATCTTAATAGTCTTATATGTTATTACATTCAAATGATGCCCTTAGAAGCAAATAGCCATGTTAAAGGTTACCTCCAAAAACAAACATTTTGAGGGCTGAACCAAAGTCCAGGCAGCGATTTAAAAACCAAACTGGTATGCATTGGTCCAGAAAGATCAGATCAGAGATGCCCGGGAGCCAGAAATAGTTTCCTGCATGGATCACAGTTTGTACACAGGGGACCTGCCCAGCGTCAGGGCTTCTTTCAGACATTCTCTAATTTAGGCTTGAACCTCAGCACAACTCCAGAATTGGGGGTATGACAGGATGCATTCTTCAGGTGTTTCTCCTCACTCACTTTACTTGGATAACTCCTCTTCGGTCTCACGGCTTCTCTCAGGTGTAATTGGTCTCATCCAGGAGGCCTTTCTGCACTGAGGCCTGAGCCAGGGCCCTTCTCTGACTCCCACTGAACCTTCGTGCGCCTAACACTTCACCTCGCCACGCAGCCACTGCCACTTCTCTCCTGTGGCTTCCGTGCCACATCTGTCTCTCAGCACACAGCAGAGTCTCTTGTGCATCCTGGAGGTCTCAGCATCTACTGAATAAATAAGATTGTTGGCTTTGCTTCTGAGCAGGTAAATCCTGTTCTAGGAAACCTTTCCTAGGGTGTTGATTTCTTTCTCTGCATTCTCTCCCTCTTTTGCTTATATTCCCATTTGTCTCTTTTCTTCTCTCCAATATTCTAGAGGGTTTTGTGTGTGTGTGGGTTTGGAGACAGGGTCTCACTCTGTCGCCTTGGGTAGAGTGCAGTAGCACCATCATATTTCATTGCAACCTCAAACTCTTGGACCCAAGTGATCCTCCTACCTCAGCCTCCCAAGTAGCTGGAACTATAGGTGTGCCACCATACCTGGCTAATTTTTCTGTTTTTTGTAGAGAAAGGGTCTTGCTATGCCCAGGCTGGTCTTGAATTCCTGGCCTTAGGCAATCCTACCACCTCAGTCTCCAAAAGTGCTAGGATTACAGGTGTGAGCCAGCATGCCTGGCCCAATATTCTAGTTTTTACTAGAAGATGTATTGCCCTGTACCTAGAACTGAAATTATGTATTAATATTTTCACATGCCTAGAACCTGGAATAGAGTTTAAATCCTAAAATAATAGGGAAGCAGGTATACTATTTGGGGAGATTTTCTCTGTGGGTATAGTGATGACTTCAGTTAAAGACCAGACACCTGTGTTCATGTCCCACTGGGTTTTGATGACACAGTTTAACTGTTGCTAATTAATCATCTGTTCTTAAAAATCAAACAAATGAAACTGCTTACAAAAGGAAACTAACAGAATGACATTTTATTTCATGCTTGTCCCAGGAGCTGAGGACAGGAACTGGCAACAACAGAATATAATTCATGCTTGCCCCAAATGTGGAGAAGTCCTGCCTGACATAGACACATTACAGATTCACGTGATGGACTGCATCATTTAAGCGTTGATGTTTCATCTCCCCAAAATTGTTGGTAAATGTCAGATTTTTTCCTCCAAGAGTTGTACTTTTGTGTTATTTGTTTTCAATCAAATATTTTGCCTCATTATGCTTGTTTTAGGAGAAAGAAAATGTATCTGTTCTAAGTAGAACACTTTTTGTGGAATCCATAAACGCGCAAGATAGAATCCTTGACTACCACTTTTCTGATAATAACCTCAGTATTTTTTATGTTTGGTTTATGCGAGCAACTGCAGCGCTCATGCATTTAACCAGCATGTGTCATCATGTGACACAGTTCATGTAATTAGATGGAAGAAAGTTCATGGATAAATTTTAAGAACCTTTTAAGGAGGCAGGAAAAATTAAGTGGTACAGATTTAATCAAGAAAAATGTCTTTGAAGTACTTCTTAAAATAAATTATATTATTACTTCATCCATTTAGAATGGATCTATTTGGGGTTATATGTTTCTGTGTAAGTTGTAGTTTTATTGCAGCCACAGTAATTACACCAAAGCTATGATATGACTCTTTTCATATGAGTACTCTGAGCTTTCAACTAATTCAGACAGGTGAGAAAATATTGGCATATATGAAGTAGATAACATTATGGTCACTGGATTTCTCATAACCATTCACAATGTAAAGAAGTTATCTTCATTCTTTCATTGTACTCTAGGTGTATGGGCTTGTACAGTAGATGGTTTATTAATTTCTAAAAAGAACAACTGTTTATTCATTTCCTTCCTGGATCAGGTTATATCTTCATAATCACAAAAAATAGTTATGGCAAAATAAAATTTTGCGTATGAATCTTTAACATTGTTCATATATGACTAATTTCATAATATGCACTTTCTGTATTAAGCTCACTCAGCTTAATACTTAGTCATATATATTTCATTAATTCTATGAATATAAGCAAATCCCTTTACTGGAGACCAATACATGTCATTTGAATTAGAAGTTGTTCTTACTAAGGAGGTGAATAGATAGGGATTTTCTATATTCATAAACCTATAATTTACCAAGACTGGTTAATACTGGGCCAGCCATAGAGGTATACAATGTCTCTATGCATGTCTCTAAAACATTTAAGAGAATCTCCTTTGTTTGGATTTGTCGTAAGAATCACTCATAGACAAATTCCTCACCAGAACATGAATATATACAATGGCTTTATCTGTGATTGCCAAAACTTGGAAGCAACCAAGATGTCCTTCAATAGGTGATTAGATAAACTGTGGTACATCCATATAATGGAATATTATTCACCAAGAAAAAGAAATGAGCTAGCAGGACATGAAAAAACATGGAGGGGCCAGGCACAGTGGCTCATGCCTGTAATCCCAGCACTTTGGGAGGCCAAGGCAGGAGGACTGCTTGAGGCCAGGAGTTCGAGACCAGCCTGAGCCACATAGCAAGACCCTGGCTCTACGAAAAATAACAAAATTAGCTAGGCATGGTGGTGCACGCCTATAGTCCCAGTTACTTGGGAGGCCAAGGTGGGAGGTTCACTTCAGCCCAGGAGTTTGAGGTTGCAATGAGCTATGATAACGCCACTGCATTGGGCAACAGAGTGAGACCCAGTCTCAAAAAAGAAAGAAAGAAAGAAAATCTATGGAGGAAACTTAAATGTATATTACTAAGTGAAGGAAGCCATTCTGCAAAGGCTACATGCTGTGTAATTCCAACTATATGACACTCTGGGAAAAGCAAAACTATGGGGACAATAGTGGTTGCCAAGGACTGGGGAGAGGGAGGGATAAAGAAGTGCAGCACAGGAGATTTTTAGGGCAGTGGAACTATTCTGTATGGTACTGTAATGATGAATGCATTTGTCAAAACCCACAGAACTGCACAACACAGAGTGCAACTTAATAAGCTATGGACTATAGTTAATAATAATGTATCGATATTATCGAATTATCAATTGTAGCAAATGTCCCACATTAATGCAAGATGTTAATAGTAGGGGAAACTGTGTGTTTGAAAGGAGCTATCTGGAAACTTTCTGTTCTTTCCACTCAACTTTTCTGTAATCCTAAAGCTGCTCTAAAAAATAGTCTCTTGTTTTTTAAATGGAAAAAAAAACTTTGAACTATAAGATTACTTAATATGAGCACATCTAAAATTCATTGTTTGCATCAGAAAATCAACATTGTTGTGAAGATTAACATTTCCATTTGATCCATAATGTAAGAGCTAACTTGAATGATTTTTAATGAAATATCAATTTTATTATGCCATCATAATAATTCAGTGGGAGAAAGCGGATATGTCACCTAGTTGTAGCTTTTAAGTGTAACAGGAATCAATTATATGGATTAATATTCACGTTTTAATGGAACAACAAAAGGTAACAAAATTGCTTTGCTACGAAAGGCAGATAAAAAAAGTATAATCTTAGCATCTTCTTTGGCATCCTTTGACTTACACAGTTTATCATTTTAAAAAATTATTGAAATGACAATTGTACTCTTCTATGAAAATATTAGTCATTGTTGAGTAATTTTTTTTTAGCTAAGTAACTGCAATCATGTGACACATAATACAAAATGTATTGATTTAGGACTCTCCATGAGCTGATAGATTTATGTAGCAATTTTGTCCTTTGAATATATGGAGCTATAATCAGAGGGGAAAAGTTATTTCACACATATAAAATGTATATTGGAGTTATTAATCCAGAAAAAAACAGGAAGAAAAGTATAAAACATTGTTATGAATTAATTAAAACCCCCAAGCATACACTCTTTGTTGGCTTCCCCTTGCAAAACATCAGTTAAGGTAACTTGATGGAGGGGACCTGCCCTGTTGTTTAAAGTAACCTCTGGATTGGTTGAAGAGCAATAGACATCTGTTTGGGCAACAAAGACAATATTCTGTTACTAAAATAAAAGAGGTTGAGTTTTCCTCTTTCTCAGGAGCTCCACTCATCTCTAAGTAGAGGGCTGCCCCTGAGTAAGGATAACATTTTTCTCAGTACAGGAGCTTTGTCCAGGCAGTTGAACAAATTCAAGTTTGGGCTACCTAGCACTCTGGGAGGCCGAGGCGGGCGGATCGTTCTGAGCTCAGGAGTTCGAGACCAGCCTGAGCAAGAGCGAGACCCCGTCTCTACCAAAAATAGAAAGAAATGAATTGGACAGCTAAAAATATGTACAGAAAAAATTAGCCAGGTATGGTGGCGCATGCCTGTAGTCCCAGCTACTCGGGAGGCTGAGACAGTAGGATTGCTCGAGCCCAGGAGTTTGAGGTTGCTGTGAGCTAGGCTGACGCCACGGCACTCGCCCCAGGCAAGAGAGTGAGACTCTGCCTCAAAAAAAAAAAAAAAAAAAAAAAGTTTGGGCTAAGCCTCAAGAGAGTTCTGCACCACACAGCATGGAAGATGTGAAGTCAGACTAAACAGATGCTGGCAAGGAGGTGGTGGCAGGTCGGTTGTGAAACAACATGGGCTGTTACTCCCAATAGGTCTGACTTGGAATAGCATTGCTTTCTGCTGGGCCTAAAGATGGAAGCATTGGTGGAATGTTTTTAATTCACATTGTTTTAATAAACATTGGTTTAATGCATTAACCAGGTAAACACACTCAAAGACATCCTGCTTCTGTAATCTCTACTTAGAGAACTCAACTACATTCACTGAACAGACACCCCAAACCTACATCTGAAGCATTGATACATCCCCCTGGCTTCAGTCCCAAGCCTAAAGGAACCTGCTGAAATCTCCACACCAC
>RJWJ010043794.1:0-12442 GCA_004363605.1 Indri indri | reverse complement strand
GGTTGTGGGAATCCCAACTTGAAGCTGGTTGGTCAGAAGTTTCAGAGACCTAGACTTGTGGCTGGTATCTGAAGCAGGGAAAGGGGAACAGTTTTGGGAACCGAGCCCTCACCCTGTGGGCTCTGATGCTATTGTCAGGTAGACTGTGTCAGAATTGAATTAGGAGACACCCAGCTGGCAGTCCCTGTTTGATGTGTGGGGAAAAATCCCTACATTTGGTCATGGAAGTCTTCTGTGTTGATGATGATTGTGGTGTGAGAGCAGAGGAAAAACACTTGAGAGATTTTTTTCAAAACAACTGACAACATCAAATGCTGGTGAGAATACGGAGCAACAGGAACTCTCATTTATTGAGAGTGGGCATGCAAAATGGTACAGCCACTTTGGAAGACTGATGATTCTTTACAAAATTAAACATATGTTTATTACACGATCCAGAAATCACATTTCTTGGTATATACCCAAAGGTGTTGAAGACATGTCCACATGAAAACCTGCACACACATGTTTATAGCAGCTTTATCCCTAATGTAACCACACCAGACCAATCTGGCTTAACCTTTATATAACAAAGTTGTGAATTGTTTTTCATTTGTTATGAACTCACAAGTTGAAGGTCAGGTAACCTGAGCATGTGTGCAACCATGGGTGGAACCTAAGTGCCCAGACCAAGGAGTGGGGACTAAATTAAGAAGTAGACACCACATGACAGGATCCAGGATCCAATCAGATTGAGCCCTGACATCACCCCATAGCAGGGTCTAGTCAGAGTATGTTGTCTGGCATCACCCCATCACAAGATCCTATCAGATCATGCCCTCTGACTATAAAACCAGGCGAACACCCTTATTCTGGGCACACTGCTTTGGAAACTATCTTCAGTGTGCTGCTACTTACTTGTGCTAAGTAATAAAAACTCCCTTGCTATAACCAACTTGGCTGTGTGTGTTGACTTGATACCCACCAAATGAATCAACTTCTCTGTTTGGGAGGTAACTATAATTGCCAAAACTTGAAAGCAACCAAGGTATCCTTCAGTAGGTGAATAGAGAAATAAGCTGTGGTACATCCAGACAATGGAATATTATCAAGTGCCAAAAAGAAATGAGCTATCAAGCCATGAAAAGACATACAGGAAACTTAAATGCATATTACTAAATTTAAAAAGCCAGGCTGAAAAGTCTATGTAGCTATTAATTTCAACTATATGACATTCTGGAGAAGACAAAAACTATAGAAATAGTAAAAAGATCAAGTGATCGATTGCCAGGGATTAGAAGTGAAGGAGGGACAAATAGGCATAGCACAAGGGTGGAGAAACTATTTTGCATGATACTATGGTGGTGAATACATGTCATTATCAATTTGTCCAAACCTACAGAGTGTACAACAGCAAGAGTGAAACCTACTGTAAGCTACAGACTTTGGGTGATAATAATGGGTCAACATAGGTTCATCAGTTGTAACGAATGTTCCACTCCAGTGGGGGATGTTGGATAATGGAAGCTATGCATGTGTGGAGGCAGAGCATATAAGGGAAATCTCTGTATCTTTCTCTCAATTTTGCTGTGAACCTAAAATTGCTCTAAAAAAATAAAATCTATTATTAAAAAAAACAAAACAAAAAACTGGATCTCCTAGATTCAGGTAAGTTCTAATTGTCATCTCATCAGGTTTTTAAAAAAATTATACACATCTATTAACTGTTTGGACAATAAAAAATTGAAAAAGAATCGGAGATTAGGGCTGGGCGCGGTGGCTCACGCCTGTAACCCTAGCACTCTGGGAGGCCGAGGCAGGCAGATCGTCCTGAGCTCAGGAGTTCAAGACCAGCCTGAGCAAGAGCGAGACCCCGTCTCTACCAAAAATAGAAAGAAATTAATTGGACAGCTAAAAATATATATAGAAAAAATTAGCCGGGCATGGTGGCACATGCCTGTAGTCCCAGCTACTCGGGAGACTGAGACAGTAGGATTGCTCGAGCCCAGGAGTTTGAGGTTGCTGTGAGCTAGGCTGACGCCACGGCACTCGCCCCAGGCAAGAGAGTGAAACTCTGTCTCCAAAAAAAAAAAAAAAAAAAAAAGAATCGGAGATTATTAGGTCTTAATAATACTATCTCTGAAACGCATATAAGGTTAAGCCTAAATTATTAGGATTTCCTGAAGCTTTTGATGCTGGAGAGAATGCTGCCTTGAGTCTCCTAATTATGTAATAGAAGGTGATGTCTTTGAAGACCTCGAGAAGGCAATTGAAGAGGGAGCTCAGCAGATGAAATAGGAGTAGAGTTCAAAGGACATCACTGCCGTTTCAGAGATTTGAGAAGAAAATAGTCTTAGGGTAAGGGCTGGACTGCAGCTCTTGACTACACAGTACTCAACGATGGCACAGAAGAACCTCAGAATAACTTCAGCATCCATCTTGTCATTGTCTTTGAAGGAGGTTGATCTTTTGGGGAAACGATTTCCCTGAAATTCAATGCTCTCTTGCACTTTTTATCTGATAGAGAAGGATGGTCCAAATCAATCTTCCCCAGCTTTCCTAAGAAGATCAGAGAAGAGAAGATTGCTTCATTTGTGGCTGCCTGTGGAGACTGGAAGACCACACTGTGCAGTGGGTGTGTCAGAACGAGGTGCTGGTACACTTATAGTTTCTCTTCTAGCCAATTCTTTCTTTTCAAAAAGACTTCTCTTTAGGTGGGCATGGTGGCGCATGCCTGAGTCCCAGCTACTCAGGAGGCTGAGGCAGGAGGATCGCTTGAGCCCAGGAATTTGAGGTTGCTGTGAGCTAGGATGATGCCATGGTGCTCTAGCTCAGGCAACAGAGTGAGACTCTGTCTCAAAAGAAAAAAAAAATTAAAAAAGAAAAGAAAGAAAGACTTCTCTTCCCCCTACCGCCGCTCTTTTCTGGCTAAGAAGTTAAGCAATCAGGTTTCAGAAGGAGAGGTTGAAATAAAGGATTCCTGCAATAGGAGTTAGATTCAACCAGATGACTTCCAAAGTCCCTGGCAGTTATAAGATGCCACGATTTTTTATGGGGACAGGGACAGGGACAGGGTCTCGCTCTGTTGCCTGGCTAGAGTGCCGTGGTGTTAAGCCTAGCTCACAGCAATCTCAAACTCCTGGGCTCAAGAGATCCTCCTGCTTTAGCCTCCCAAGTAGCTGGGACTACAGATGTGGGTCACCATGCTCGGCTAATTTTTTCTATTGTTAGTAGAGCCGGGGTCTCACTCTTGCTCAGAGATGGTCTCAAACTCCTGACCTCAAATGATCCTCCTGCCTGGGTCTCCCAGGGTGCCAGGATTGCAGGTGTGAGCCACCTCTCCCAGCCGTAGAATTAAAACTTGGAATGAAACCTAGAGGGTCCTCTTCAGTCCGCCACCCAGCATAGATATCCACTAATAGCATATCCAGCATTCAGGTTGCTCTGTGCAGATAGCACTAATACTGATAGCACTAATACTGTGAAAGGATTTGCTCATGAGGAAATTCTTTCCAGCCTCCCCACAATGTTGAGACAGGAAGTAATCTAGATTATTACCATTATCTTGTTTGTAAAGGCCTCAGAAAAATGGAACTTTAATATTCCATTTAAATATATTCCATCACTATTAAGATACCATTGGTTCAGAAGAGCTAACAAATTTTATTTTTTGAAAACTTACTGATTAATCATGCTCAATAGTACAGCTGTTTCTTTCAATTTGTACTTGGGTGTAATTTTGTGAACACTTTACTATGGCCAACTCTCATCATAAATTAGTGAGTTACATGCTGTATACCTCAACTACAGCAATCTGGATACTTTCACACTTACACAAATTTGTTTTGCTTTTTTGGAAGGATGTTGGGAGAGAAGGAGGAGGGACAAAACGACAACAGAATTCTTAGGTGAAACTCTTTCCTCCAGTTGCTTTACCGTTACTTTTAAAAAATGACAAAGTATTAATAGTATATGAATATACTCTTCGTAAAAATTTCAAGTGACAAATAATTTTGACATCAAAGTAAGTCTCCTCTTTAAAGCACACTTAATCCGTTCTCCTCTCCTCAGAAGTAATCCCTAGGTATTTGAGTGCCTATCCTTTCAAACCTCGTGCTAGGCATTCCTCTGCTTATACATATACAGAGACAGCTTTGTGATTTGTTTACATACATGGGATTTTGCTTTATGTATCGTTCTGCCACAGTATGCCTTGGGGCTCTTTCCATGGCAGCATATAAATCTACTTCATTCATTTTAACAAATTGCAGAGCATGGGTGTAACATAATTATTTTAATCATTACCTTACTGGTGGATATTTAGGTCGTTTGCATTTTTAGCTATGCTGAACAATGTTGATAAGAGCAGTTACTTATCCTGAAAATGCAGAGTGTATTAATATTAATTATTTGCATTTTAAAAACATCTTTCAAGGCTGAGGGCAGTGGCTCATGCCTGTAATCCTAGCCCTCAGGAAGGCCAAGGCTTGGGAGGACTGCTTGAGGCCAGGAGTTCAAGACCATCCTGGACAATGTTGTGAGACCGCTGTCTCTACAAAAAATAAAAAAAACTAGCTGGGCATGGTGGTGCGTGCCTGTAGTCCCAGCTACTGGGGATGCTGAGGTAGGAGGATCTCTTGAGCCTAGGCGTTCAAGGTTACAGTGAGCTATGATGGTGTCACTGCACACCAGCCTGAGTGACAAAGACCCTGTCTCTAAAATAAATAAGTAAATAAATAAATGTGTTTTTCACATGGGCTTCTCCCATGTTCAAATGTTGGTCCTTAAGGGTAGAATTAATTTTTAAGAAAGAGAATAAATCTTACTGACTTAATTGACCATAATTTTTAATTTCTTTCTTTCACTTTCTTTCTTTCTTCCTCCCTTCCTTCCTTCCTGCCTGCATTCCTTCCTTCTCTTTTCTTCCTTCCTCCTCTTTCTCTCCCTCCGTCTCTTTCTTTCTTTTCCTTTCTTTCTTCCCACCCCCCCTTTTCCTCCTTTCTCTCTTTTTTAGCATTTGAACAAATAATACACACAGGATGTTTAAGATTCACTGGAAGAGAATCAATCACAGAGCAGAGAAGTCCTGCATCATTTCTTCCTTATCCATAAGCTAATGATCGTAACAGTAGGCAACATGTGTTAAGCACTGATTGCGTGCCAGGCTTTGTTATCAGCATTTTATACATATTAACATTAACTTAATTCTCATAGGAGAATTAAGAAGTAGGCACAGCTGTTATTCCTATTTTGCTAATGTAGAAATCGTCAGCGGTTACCCTGATAGTGGAAAAGTGAGAGAACCTACACATGGTTCTCAAAGGCCTGGACCTTGAGGCCTTACCCCTCATGCGGTAAAACGGAGCAGAGCAGCTCCAAGGCCAGGTGCCTGCAGCTCCCAGTCAGGAACTGCTCCATTCTTTATGGGGTCCAAGTTAGGGTGAACAACGCCCCTGCTTTGCCTGGGACTTTCTTGGTTTTAGCATTGAATGTCCTATGTCCCAGCCAACCCCTCAATCCTGGACAAATCTAGATGGTGATCACCTTAGTCCAAGTAGTGTTTGTTTGAGGGTGGAAATGTATCTGAAGCAGGCAGGTGGTACCTCTATCTCTTGGTCATCAGAGAGTGTTGACAGGACCTTCGTTCTGAACTACTAAAGTGAATACATTTGTAAATCCAGCCATATAAATAGTAAGGTCAAGGCTGCTGACTTCTCTCCACGGGGTCACTAGGGTACCCCCTATGGGATAGGAAAAGATTAAAAGGAGAAGAGACCTACACCTAGGGTGCATTCTAATATATTAGGGAACTAAGGATACTGAAGAATTACCTAATCACACAAATTTTATGATGACAAAAGTTCCTATCCTTTTTGATTTTCAGTGTGAGTCGATTTAAATGTAATGTGCTACCTCTGTCCATGACAGATCTACAAAATATCCTGATATTCCTTGTTTCAACTACAAGGTAATAGTCCACGCTACTGCATTATCAGGTTGCACAGATTTAAGGTTTTGTGTGCATCGTGTGTGTTTGTATGTGTGGGTGATCTGAAATCAACCTCATTTCACCAAAGATGAAATGTCTCTTTAAAGTAGAATTTTAAAAAACAAAGATTGCATTTTTTTCTTGAACAGTCTATCAATCTTGACATATTTAGAGTTGTAAATAGAACAACCTTTTTTTTTTTAACTCAGTTACAAATTGTAAAGGGAACAGAAAACCAGGAATCAGTCATGTTTCTTAGCAGATGGTAGATGCCAAGAAAGAGAATGATGGAATGACTGTCTTTACAAAAAGAAACACAAGACATAGGTCTACTTGGCAAGATTTTGTAAAGCCTGCCATAAAAACGATCTCATTTGAAAATTACTCCAACTAAGAAACGATGCTAAAAATGGCATGCTCCCAGAAATAGAAACATAAGAACAAGCTAATTTTCACCTTGTAATACCAGTTTAGCTCTGAAATTGTGCTTAATGTAGCACTAAGTGGCAGAGTGAGTGACGTTGTTGACCAAGCAACATGGACAGAAGTCCTTTGAAGCTCAGGGCTACAATGCAAGGCCATTGATATTGTAACAATTTGTTTCTTTTATGATTTACAACAAAAAATGATTTTTATGCACCAGGGTATCTAATCTGTTATGACATTCATCCTTTACGAGTCATCATTTTCCTCAGAACATGCCATACTATGTAATCTAAGCAATAAGAACATCAGAAACTGACTCTGGGAATGTGGTGGGAGATGTGGCCCTGAAAACACTGGAAACTCATTGTCCCCAAGGCGGGGGTCACTGGAAAGTGAGATAGCACTCTCCTTAAGAGAAGGGGACATTCTGAACTGTAAGCAAATACATTACAAAATTTGCCACCTCAGACTTTTTGATGAAACTAAGGAATTAGATATGCTCTCTGATACCTTCTGTTTGCTAAACCAATGAACTTTCTGATTCTCTTCAAAACATATTTATTAAACATCTGCTACATGACTCGCTGGTGGACCCCTGGAGACCAATGTCGAAGACGATCTGGCCTCTTCCCTAGAGGAATTTATGTCTTTCTAAATTTATCTTCTATTGTTCTTACCCTTGCTCACTTCGTTCCTGCCACTTGGTCTTTGCTCTTCCTCAAACAAGCCAAGCACCTTCTTGTTTTAGCAATTTTGCATTTACTGTTTCTTCCATTGGAATAGCTCTTGTCCCAGATATCTTACTTAATTTACTCCCTGCTTAAAGGTCACCTTCACAAGGGAGGCCTTTCCTGCCCCACCATGTAAACGAGCATGTACATGCACACACAGACACACATACACATACATACTTACAGACACTAGTCTCTTATCCTATTTCACTTTTGTTCATATTCATTTTTAAAATCACATGTAACATATATATATATATATATATTATTAGTGTCTTTGCCTGCTATCATGTAAGTTCCATGAAAGCAGAAAATTTGTTTCTTTCATTTATTGTATATCCTTGGTGGCTATAACAGTGCCTGGCACATCATAGATATTCTGTGAATAATTGTGGAAAAAATGAATGAATGAAGTGTCCAAATAGATTGCTTTACGATTTACAGAAGATTCCTTTAGCTCAGTGTTTCTATGTTCCTAAATCCTGAAGATCATGAATCAAGTTTGAAGTGCCCTCAGAAAACTTCAAGGTTAATAGTTTTACTCTGTGTCCAGCAAATGACTTACAGCATGGGGGAGGGTAAATGATCAGGCTCCATTTCCCTTCCACCTCTTTCCCTTTTCTCCTTCAACTGCAACAACTCTGCCTTTAGCAGTGTTATATAGCAGGCTTCTGCAGGAGATTTCTTGTAAAGATAGGGTTCCCTAAGCTAACCAACAAGAAACAAGCAAACACCAGAAAACAGAAAAAAGAAAAGCAGTAGATTGGGGGATTAGGGAGGTTAATTTTGGGGATTATGGTCAAGGAGATTAAGTCTTTGCTTTATCACATCTGTCACCATTTCTCAATGACCAGGAAGAAGTGTCTGAACTAGGTAAGTGAGTCAGCCCTGGAGTCTTATAAAGACTCAACTTTCTCCAGTACAGAATCTGGGTGGGGAGGGGTGGGGGACCATAAAAGAAAGGAAGAGTTTAATGATTTAGCTATTTCAGAAAATAATCCTTAAAGGTAATGTGATGTTAGGAAATTTTAATCTTAATTGTTTATATTTCAATGTTAAGAAGTTGAATCAAATGCAAATCTTTGTTAACATACACAAGATCTTTCTCGAAAAAATTCTTATATTTAGGGATCAAATTGACATCATTAGCATGGAGGCTACTAGAAAAACAACAGTACCCAAGATTTAAACAATAAAAAATTGTTTGGATTCTTACCAGTTGTCCACTGTTGACTGTTGAAATGAACAGCTGTGAGCTCTGTGCTCATAGTTTTCACATGGCCTACATGTCCTTGGGAGAATCCTACGGTTGTCATTGAAACAAACATATCTTTGTCATGTTGGGAGAGGCGTTTAATTAAATTCTGTGGGAGTAGTGTGATCCTGGGTTTGAACTAGGCAATTGGGAGCATTTAGTACAGTTCAGAGCACTGTAGGGATGAAGGTACTCTCTGTCCTTGGCATCTGCTTTTTGAACTCTCCAAACTCTGATCATACATGTATCATCGGTGCCCTGCTGAGGGGAGTGCGTACATCAGCCACCTATTTGGCAGTGTTGTGTGCTTAGCACAGTGCTAAATACCACAGGAAGGGAATTGAAAAAAAAAAATATGTTATCTCCCCAATCCTCTTCCTGCTGCCTTATTGGTAGTGTCAAACTTGCTGGAAGAGAAGCTTGTTCATTTTCTGGATTACTTTGCTGAACTCTGGCTCCTAAACTCCAACTCTGTTTCGGTAATTTTTATGTTCTTCAGGAGCTGCCCTATTGCCTTCAGGATCCACTCGCTTTCATGTAATTTGTACACATCTTCAGCAAATCACTAAAAGTAGATTTGAAGAGAAATGGATTTGCAATCAGAAGATTTGAGCTCTAGGTCTGGTTTAAGGATTATCCCACTGACAAATACAGGTACTCCTCAATTTACAATGGAGTTATGGCCTGACGAACTCATCATAAGTTGAAAATATTGTAAGCTGAAAATGTCTTTAATACACCCAACCTACTGAACATCATAGCTTAGCCTAGCCTGTCTCAACCATGCCCAGAACACTTCCATTAGTCTACAGTTGGGCAAAATCATCTGGCAACACAGTACACTGTAGAGTTTTGGTTGTTTACCCTTGTGATTGTTGGGGGATTAGGAGCTATGGCTCACTGGCACTGCCCGGCATTGCATACCTTATTGTACTGCTTTCTACTGAACGTGTATCACTTTTGCAATATCATAAAGTCCAAAAATTATTCAGTTGAACCATCATAAGTCAGGAACTGTCTGTAGTTATAACACCCCTGCCACTGAATTGTGGTGGGAATCAAGTGAGATCATGTATGTCAAAGCCATTTGTAAAGCGTAAAGATCAATGCAAAATAAAATATTATTGTTATTATGCTCCATTTTATTATGCACCCCTCTCAGTAGTAAATATTGTCTATAGAATAGAGCTCCCATGCAATAGGTGGTGTGTTATAAGATGTTCTCTGCAGTATGGCCTAGCCCCCATACCTTCTATATGAAACCTGTTCTTTAGGAAACCTGAGCTTTTCACAATTCCCAGAAGAAAATCTTATTTTTTCCTATCTATAACCTTTGTATGATTTCTTTTCTTCTCTGGGAAAGATAGTCATAGAGATGGAAACTTTTTTTCTTCTGAAGGATTCTGTTGAATTCTGCACAAAACCTCCCCTGGAGAATGGAGTCATTTGGAGAATGTATTCCATTTTCTATTTACTTTTTAATTTATAAAGTTCTTTCTTGTCTGTTATTTCATTTCAACTTCACAACAGTGGTGAGACACATGTATTATTATTCTGCTTACAGATGAGAGACGTGTGACTCAGAAAAGTTTAGTGACTCAGCCAAAGTGGTGGAGACAACAAAGGCAGAGCCAGGCCTGAAACCCAGATCTTTGGATGCCAAAGCCAGCGTTCTTTCTTCTGCAGCACAGCTGTCATCTGGAACCTGGCAAGACTTTTTACTTTATTTTTTGTGTTTCTTTTTAGTCAGGAATAACTTTGAAAACACATTTTTATTTATTTATTTATTTATTTATTTATTTATTTATTTATTTATTTATTTATTTTGAGGCAGAATCTCTTGCTCTGTTGCCAGGGCTAGGGTGCCGTGGCATCAGCCTAGCTCACAGCAACCTCAAACTCCTGGGCTCAAGCAATCCTCCTGCCTCAGCCTCCTGAGTAGCTGGGACTACAGGTGCGTGCCACCACGCCAGGCTAAGTTTTCTATTTTTAGTAGAGACGGGGTCTCACTCTTGCTCAGGCTGGTCTCGAACTCCTGAGCTCAAGCGATCCACCTGCCTTGGCCTCCCAGAGTGCTAGGACAACGCCTGGCCCTGAAAAATACATTTTAAAAAAATTAAGTCACGGAGGTCATTTTTTCTTTTCAATATTCCATAACTGGGTATCTTGAATAGGTAATATGATAAAGGCAGAAGTGCCATATAAGGCTCTCTGTGTATACTTCTCCTAAGGTGCCCTTGTTCTGAATTTTGTTATTGAGTCTCAGGGAATACATTCATTGCTGCTCTCACACCAGTCAAGTAGTCGCAGGAAACATACTTTGATAAAAAACGTATCTGTCTTTAAAATACCTTGAACTAGTGTGTGGCTCCTAGTTCAAGATGGCAAAGTGAGCACACTTACTTATTCCTCTCTCCTAGGACTAATGTAAAATAATATCCAAAGGATAAAAAAAGATATAGACTACAGAAATGAAGAGACTTGTAGGTGGTAATGACTAGAAGAAACGAGGGAAAGCAGTTGCTTTAAGAGGTTTATAAGTGGAGCAGAGAGGAAGAAGAGGACGCAGCAGCACTCTGGAATATAAGAGAAGGGGACAACTAGGATAGAAGTCACCGAGTTTCCCTGAAGAACCCTGGAGAAACTTTGGATTCAGAGTTGGAGCATTAGTTCAGGATATCCAACAACCAACTAGTAGGAGTTCCAGAAAGACAAAACACTCATGATAGCGAGAAGGGAATTGTTAAAGAAATAACATCTTTAGAACTAACGGGAGGGAGATCTTCAAAACCAAAGGATGCATAAGAGACGAGAAGAATAAGGGAAAAAGAGCCATATTTAGGGACCTCATTGTGAAATCTTAGAACATCAAAGATTTAGAATGAGAATTTACATCTGTGCATATTTACTTGAGGATGTATGCCAGTAAAATGAGGGTGAAAACCAAGAAATAGAAAGACGTAGGATTGGGTAGTAAGGAATTTACTCTTGTCCCAAAAGAAGTCTGGCCTTTGCCTTGAGCTTCTGGGAGGTCATCATTAAACCCTTGGAATGTCCTGCCTGATACAACTATCTTCGCATGGGAGCCTTCGGCTAGCCAGACAGTAACAATGTGACTTAGGTTGGAATTTTGATCTATTCCGAAAATGTGATTTAGGGTGAAGGCTTTGAGCCAGCCAAATAGTAACAGTGTTATTTAGGGAGGTAGCTTTGGGTCACACCTTTGAGAGGCAGGAGACTGAAACTAGCCATATGGACAATCAGTCATGTTTACTCGTGGAGCCTCAGTAAAAGCTCTGAACATGGAGGCTCTGCTGAGGTTCTCTGGTTAACGAGTGTCTGTACTTACTGTCATATATCAATGCTGGAAAAGTAACGAGTTCTGGTCCACCCGGATAGGACAATGAACGCTCTGCATTCACTACTTCCCCAGACTCTGCTTTATGCACTTCTTCCCTTGGTTGATTTTAATTTATGTGCTTTCTTTGCAGTAAATCTTAACTGTGAGTATAATAGCTCAGAGAGTTTTGTGAATCCTAGCAAATTATCAAAACTGAATATGGTTTGTATAATCCTCCCAAACTTGCAATTGATGTCACAGATGAGGGTGGTCTTGTGTGTTTCCTCTCACTTTGCAGTTGTCTTATCTCTTTTCAGGGGTACACAAACAATAGTACTTGTTTAGGGTGGTAATAAAACAGTATTCAAGGATGACAGTTGTGCAGTAGGCCAAGAAGGAAATCAGGCTAGTTTAGGACAGAGATCAGCAGACTCACAGACGACTATTTTCAAGGAATATATTTCAGATAGTAGCTGCTGCTAATGAGAAGTTGCAATATTTTAGGATATGGTAGAAAAAGCCTATGAATCTTATCTTAAGAAGGCAAAAAAGAATAACCAGGAACTCTAGATAATTGAAAACATTTACCAGAATGTCATGTTCCAAATATGAAATAATTTAAAACATTATTATTCTTTAGCAATTGGTAAAATACATGAGAGGAAAATCTATTTAACCTTGGCGCTAGTTTATTTTCCTTTGAGTGGCACAAGGATTATAAG